>WEXE01000785.1:0-24126 GCA_011035825.1 Fusarium cf. hostae | reverse complement strand
CGGGTGTGTATCAGTATTGGCTGAACGGTGGCAATGTCAATGGCCTGGGAAATCTAGGCAGATGTCTCGACCGGAGATCTCTTGCCGTCTGGAATGCTCCGCCCGCTATGAGGAAGAAATGCCATTACGAGTGGTCGCAAATGGTTCGCGAGGAACAGGGTGCCCGCTTCGTTGACCTCAGCAAGCGTTTTAGTGATGTGAAGACTGAGATCAAGAGTATTCTTGACGAGCGCGGTCGAAGAGTGCTCAAGGATAAACAGATCATTGCATGCACGACTACTGCGGCAGCCATGTACCAATCCATCATTGAAACGGCCAGTCCTGATGTTATTCTGGTTGAAGAAGCGGGAGAAATCCTTGAAGCGCATATCATTACAGCCATGAGTGCCTCAGTGAAGCAACTCATTCTAATCGGAGACCACAAGCAACTCAGGCCAAAGGTCGGCAATTACTTACTGACAAAGGAGAAAGGCGAAGGCTATGACTTGAACGTGTCGCTCTTTGAGAGACTTGTTGTTCAGGGTCGCCATTTCACAGCCCTTGAGGAGCAGCATCGCAGTCATCCAGACATCTCACAATACCCTCGCATGCTGGCCTATCCCGAGCTGAAAGACATGCCATCGACTTCCGACCGCCAGCCAATCCGAGGGTTGAAGAGTCGAGTCACATTTGTTCACCACGAGCGACCGGAGGATACCATGGACGATGTCGTTGAGCGCCGGGATCCCACGGCCAAAGCCAGCAAGAGGAACCTTCACGAGGCCATGATGGTTCTTAGAATGGTTCGCTATTTGTCACAGAATGGATATAAGACTGAGAATATGGTTGTTCTCACGCCGTACCTGGGACAACTGTTTCTTTTGAAGGAGACGCTTCGAAAGGAGATGGATCCATGGTTGAATGATGTCGACAATCATGATTTGGTGCGCGCAGGATTGGTTACCCAAGCGGCAGCCAAAGTGAACAAGAAGCCGCTACGTCTCTCAACAATTGGTAAGTCAACCGATCCCAACAAGTTCAATACTGACAAGACAGACAATTACCAAGGAGAAGAATGTGACATCGTCATCGTCTCACTAACACGCAGCAACGCATCCGGAGACATTGGTTTTCTGTACGCCCGCGAGCGACTTGTCGTCCTTCTATCACGAGCCCGAAACGGCATGATTCTCTTTGGTAACATGGAGACATTCATGAAGAGCAAGAAGGGCGGTGAAATGTGGACGCAGTATTTTGATGCCCTGAAGAAGAATGACTCCATATTCGATGGAGTGCCTATCCATTGCGAGCGTCATCCTGAGACGTCCATGTTATTGAAGCTACCAGAAGACTTTGACAAGAAATGTCCTGATGGAGGATGCGCTGAACCTTGGTAAGTCTAAACATATACATTGAGCCTTTATTTCCCTCTCAATTTCGCCAGACCATAGTTGCAATTGCGATGACATAACTAACCTCTCTCACCACTCTAGTAATACCCCATTGAGCTGCGGCAAACACAAATGCCAGCGACGCTGCCATCGGGTTCAAGACCACTCAAAAATTGAATGCTATGCTAAAGTCGAGAGAGTGTGCAACAAAGGTCACAAGTCCAAGGTACCTTGCGGAGATAAGTCCAAGAGCTGTGCGACCTGCACGAAAGAATACGAAGACAACCAGCGACGAATCAAACGCGACCTTGAACTCGAACGAAAGCGCCAGGAGCTCCAGGACAAATATCGCTTAGAGCTGCAAGAGATTGAGGATGAGATTGATCACCGCCGTCGAACTATGAAGTACGAATCCGAGGAGAAGAAGCAAGCGGATGAGCTTAAGCAGAAGAAGGAAGAGCTTGAGTCACTTCGTCAAGCTGAAAGCAACAAGACGAAAATGAAGGCGACCCAGAAGAATGTCCCGCCACATCGAAGCCCGGATCCACTATCTGATCCTATCTCCAATGCAGCCAGTGAGTGGAAGAACATGAAAGATGTTGAAGGTGCACGCAACGCTGCTTTGGATAAGCTGATGGGGATGATCGGTCTGGAATCTGTCAAAGATCAGATACTGTCGATCAAGTCCACAGTCGATACCAAGATACGCCAAGGGTTCTCTCTTGGAGATGAAAGATGGAGCTGTTCACTGCTTGGCAATCCAGGAACAGGTGAGTAAACCACAGACGACGACTCGCGAATGATGCCTTGACTAACTTCTCTACAGGCAAGACGACAGTGGCCAGAATCTACGCCGAGTTCCTCACGACTGTTGGGGCAATTGCGGGAAACTGCTTCAAAGAAGTGACTGGCTCTAAACTTGCCAACATGGGTGTTTCTGGCTGTGAAAAACTTCTTGAGGATGTCAACAACAATGGTGGCGGCTGCGTCTTCATCGACGAAGCATACCAGTTGTCATCTGGCAATAGCCCTGGCGGCAAGGCTGTACTGGATTATCTCCTGGCAGAGGTTGAAAACTTGAGAGGCAAGATTGTGTTCGTTTTGGCAGGATACAGTAAGGAGATGGAGTCCTTTTTCTCCCACAATCCCGGCATTCCCAGCCGATTTCCTATCGAAATGAAGTTCGAGGACTACACAGACGAAGAACTCCTTCAAATTCTTCAGTTACAGATCCATCGCAAGTTCAATGGCACGATGGCTGTTGAGCAAGGGGTCGATGGCCTGTTCTGTCGAATTGCTGCCCGTCGAGTCGGTCATGGTCGCGGAAAGAATGGCTTTGGCAACGCACGCGCCGTGGAAAACTGTCTTCAGAAGATCAGTCAACGACAAGCAGCGCGTCTCCGAAAAGAACGCCGGGCAGGTAAAAAGCCGAATGATTTACTTCTCACCCAAGAAGACATCATTGGACCAGAGCCTTCCGAAGCCTTGCTGAACAGCAAGGCTTATCGGGAGCTTAAATCTTTGATCGGCCTGCAGGAAGTCAAGGAGGCGCTTGGTGTCCTCATGGATACCTTGAGAACAAACTATGAGCGAGAGCTTGCGGAGCAGCCTCTGGTAGAGTTCTCGCTGAACAAGGTATTCTTGGGATCGCCCGGCACTGGAAAGACTACTGTCGCGAAGCTTTACGGAGAGATCCTCAAAGACCTGGGCTTGCTTTCGAATGGGGAGGTTGTCAACAAGAACCCAGCTGATTTTGTTGGGGCTCATCTTGGCCATTCAGAGGCTCAGACCAAGGGAATTCTTGCTGCCACTGTTGGAAAAGTTCTTTTGATCGATGAAGCATACGGACTCTATGGAGGAGGCGCAAACGGATCTATCGCTGATCCCTACAAGGCTGCTGTTATCGACACCATCGTTGCAGAGGTCCAAAGCGTGCCAGGCGAAGATCGATGCGTACTACTGCTCGGCTACAAGGAGCAGATGGAGGAAATGTTTCAGAACGTCAATCCTGGCCTTAGTCGACGCTTTCCTATCTCTTCTGCCTTTCTCTTTGAAGATTTCGATGATGTCGCGTTGGCAAAGATTCTTGATCTCAAGCTGGGAAAAGCAGGCTTCAAAGCAACAGTCAAAGCCAAAGTTGTCGCGCTGGATGTCCTGCGCCGTGCGAGAAATCGTCCCAACTTTGGAAATGCCGGTGAAATCGACATTCTACTTGGAAGAGCTATGGCTAATCATCAGAAACGCGTGTCATCTGGGCGTGTCAAGAGACATGGGACTTTGGAGCCAATTGACTTTGACGAAGAGTTTGATCGCGCTGAAAAGGGCGATACCGACGTCAAGAAATTGTTTGACGGTGATGTTGGGCGAGATCGCCTCATATCGATCCTTCAAGGCTACCAGAACCGTGTTCGCCAGGCCAAGCAACTGGAAATTGACCCGGAGATTCCATTCAACTTCTTGTTCCGCGGCCCACCTGGAACTGGAAAGACTACAGCTGCGCGCAAGATGGGCCAGGTATACTATGACCTTGGTTTCTTGGCTAGCACTGAAGTCATTGAGGTCTCTGCTACTGAGCTCATCGGTCAATATGTTGGACATACTGGGCCAAAGGTGCAAAAGCTCTTAGACAAAGCCTTAGGGAAGGTCCTTTTCATCGACGAAGCATATCGACTGGCTTCTGAGAGCTCTTTTGCTAGAGAGGCTGTTGATGAGCTTGTGGATTGCGTGACAAAGACAAAGTATCACGGCAAACTTATCATTATCCTCGCTGGCTATGTGCAAGACATCAACACTCTGCTGGGCATCAATCCCGGAATGTCTAGTCGGTTCCCGGAGAGCATTGACTTTGACCCTCTCACTCTTGATAGCTGCATTCAGTTGATGACTAGTCAATTGCAAACCAGAAAAGCTGAGCTCAAGGGAAAGAGACCAGTGGATCTATCATGCTTGGAGCGTCCTCGAAAGGCATTCTTGGCTGAGTTGACCCGCACATTCAAGGAACTGTCGGAGCAGGATAGCTGGGCGAATGCGAGAGACGTCAAAGAACTTGCCAGGAAGATGTTTCACAAGTTTGATCTATCTTCTAAAATCCTGGCACTTACTGAAGAACTGATTCGCAGCACCATGGATGAGATGATGGCGGAGCGTCGGGGTCGAATGACAGACAAGAAGCCTACTGTCGCGAGTGAGATTGCCAAAACACTCACAGACAAGCCCAGGCTCACACCACCCGCAATGACAACCAACGCCACCACGGTTACTGAGGAAAATGAGGAGGATGGGCCGGAAGAGGAGCTCCCTAACCTCAATACTAATCAGGGCATCCGAGACGCCGGAGTAAGCGATGAAATTTGGGAGCAGCTGCAAAAAGACAAAGAGAAAGAAGCCAAAGACGAAGAAGAATTTCGCCGTCTCAAAAAGGCTCAGCAGAATGCAAAAGACGCTGACAGGGAGAAGCTTGTGCGTCAGATTTTGGCTGAGGAGGAGAAACGGAAGAAGATTGAGGCGAGAAAGGCAAAGTTGATGAAAATGGGAGTTTGCCCGGTTGGATATCGGTGGGTAAAACAGAGCGGTGGTGGATTTAGATGTGCGGGAGGTTCTCATTGGATGTCTGATGAGGATGTTGATAAGATGTAGGGATGTGGTTGGACATGTACCAACATTCTGTGGAGGAGAATCGCATTAACCAACGCGTTCGGCTTATCGGAACCTATGTATCACTCGAATCAGAGGGCGGTTTTAGTAGGCGCTAAAGTTAATGAAACCACCATTTCAGAGCATACACCACATCACTAAATGTCACATACAAGCTATGGCGTAATGAGGTGTCTGCTCGTGGCCTTTTAGTGACGAATGCATCCGGAGAGGTCCTCCAGGAGACTTCAGATTGATCTGATGCGCGGTTGGTCTTCCTCTTGGGTACAAATGAGGCCAACTGGATTTGGTACCTCGTTCATGCCCAGGTAAGGCTTGACAAAACCTGTTAGATG
Organism: Fusarium cf. hostae; assembly: GCA_011035825.1. Taxonomy (NCBI): domain Eukaryota; kingdom Fungi; phylum Ascomycota; class Sordariomycetes; order Hypocreales; family Nectriaceae; genus Fusarium; species Fusarium cf. hostae. The sequence continues at coordinate 18,767 of WEXE01000785.1, read as the reverse complement.
ACCATCCGCCTCGGAAGGGTTCCCAGCACTCCACGTGTGTCCATTTACGGTTGAAAGTGGTGTGTTCCTGTAATCTATAGTTCTAGGCAATTGGACTTGTAAGCTATTCTCTTTCTAATGTTGCTTGACCTCTCTGGGCCTTCCGTAGAAGGGTTGCATAAAGAAGGCCTCAAACCTGCCGTTGCTGCATGACATCCTGATATGCAGCAATCCTCCCGATAGGGTGAATGGTGTCATTTCAACCCAAATGTCAGTTACGCCGCTTGCCTGTTGAAATGGTGAATAATACTGTCCGTGTGGCACCAGCTCCGCATTTGCGTCGCTCAATACGCCCGTGCAGCCATGATATTTTCCCTTCCAGACCGCTGTAATTCCTATTAGCAGACAGCCTGCTTTGAAAACTGCTCATACCTATAGGTATGATTTAATGGAGAACTGTTCGCTTTCCATCCACCCTCCAGCCTCCTTCAACCATCTGATAGACAATCGAAAGTTCCGGTATCAGCTCTTCCGCCGTTGCGTACCTAGCTCAAAATGACCCGGAAAGACCCAATCTTATTGGCCCATGTGATGCACGTGACGTTTTAGCTGCTTAGGCTTGCATTAATTCCCACGTAAGAGTCAATGTGATTGGTTAACCGTCACGAATTGACGCAGTTGCGTTGTGTGGTAAAAAAAAAAAAAGGAGCACGAGAATCAGGCTGAGATCCTATAAAGAATATAATAGGCAAGAATTCTCATCTGTATCTCTAGCTCTACCAGGGTAGACTACCAAAACACTACGAAAGTTCTTCATCATGTTTCTCTGCGGGCTAAATCGTTTATGTATCCTGTTCCAGCAGTTCAAGCCCTGCACGCAAAGAAGAACGACTGAAATGACCGAATCAAGCGTCCACAAACATCCAGCAGATCAAAACTCTTCCCAATCCAATCCCAGTCCAGCCCCCACAGGAGACGCTAAGCGAACTAGGGCTGACCAATGTGATTCCCGGGTTGGTAATCAGCCTAATGCACCTCGACGCGGATGCGCCGCACCCTTGTCTCCCAGAAATGACATGGGCTCTCAATATCTATCTCCAGATGACACAGAAGATGAAGATGATATTGACGACATCCAGCCATGGGATCAGGAACTTGCAGCGAGCGAGTGGTTTCAGACTAAGAGATTTGAGCTTAAGACACATGCATTTGCAATGTTCAGGGAGTGGAAAGAAAAGATGGAATACATCGCACCACCAGAGGATGGGCTGCCTCCCCCAGAACGCTTCAGACCTTCACTGGTGCCATCAATGACCCATACGCGGACAGATGATGAACACGATATCAGTGACGAAAAATTGGCAGCCATCTCTCGTCCTACCCGCTCCAGAGCACTTTTCCCTCTCGCCTGTCCTTTTTATGTCTATGATCCCGAGAAATGCGAAAAGTGTCTGCTCCAAGGCGACCTACGACGGATTGAGGATCTGGTCGAACATTTGTTTCAATGTCATTCACGCCCATGTTACTGCCCTTACTGCTACGAGACATTTGACACACAGATTCGCCGCGATGATCACGTTTTGCGGGAGAAGTGCCAGAAGCGCACTCCGGGCCCAATATTTGGGCTGACCGAGAGCCAGAAGACGATGTTGCTTGACATAGACACTCAATTTATCAATCAGAAGGCACTTTGGTTTAGAATTTGGTCTATTGTGTTTCCAGAGACAATGGAACCTCGCTCATCGTACCTAGACCGAGGCTCCGGGTTAAGCATCTCCATGATGCGCGATTTCTAGGAATCGTATGGGTTTAAATATATTGTGAAGTCTCTGGAAGATCAGGGAATATTGCCAGATGATTCTGGGAGTCTTATGGATATCTTGTACGAACTGGTCCTGGAGGATCTAATAAGTGGTATCATTGACGAGCGCAACTGTTCAGGGATGTCGCTTGCTCCGGGGTGAGTGAGCCTGGGATTGGCTCTCATAACAACTAAGGCATGCAATTTATCTAGATTATGTATAAAATCAAACACATTAGTACTGTTCCGTTTCCACCAATTTCCTTTTCAGCCCCAAAGATGCGATGCACAGGCTAATGCAAACCTTGAGGCTGATATACTTGCCTCGGAGTAGATCCAATGACGAAATATTGACCGGGGTCTGTCAACTACAGTTCAGATAGTGCAAAGTGATGAACCGAATCAAATTTGAATTGACCTATTTATTGCAGTTACCCAAAGAAAAAAAAAGACCAAAAGTGAAGCTCGAAAGCATATCTATCCCCAGTTTGAGAGACGTGAAACTGTAAGCTAACATGAGCAACCTCCCACGTTTCTGTCTACTCCCATCAGTATCTGTATCATAAACTCGTAAGCATATAGACCATCGCTTTTCTGGGTTTATACAATGACATCTGCACTGCAAAAACTCTGTATTCTCCATAACAACAAACAAGAAAAGTAACCGGAACAAAATGCATAGCAAGTCGACTACTGTGGACCGCCATGTTGGTCCGAGTTCCAGTTTGTAGGGTTACTCCAGGACCAGTCCATGGCTTGCTGAGACGAGAAAGTTGGGGCTGATTGACCAAAGGCATCGTAGTCTGCCTGTTGCAACATCAAATCCCGCTGTTGCTGCTGGTCTTGGACTATTTGTTGCACCTCAGCATCTGCTTGGGACTCGCCAAGGTAGATTCCATTTACGATCTGATCGAACATGGGCCTGGGGTCCCCCATCGATGTGAACACATTGTTCAGGGCCTGGCGAATTGTATACTCGCCCTGCTCGCGGGGTACAGTTGTCTCGACATATGGCGAGGCCGGAACGGTCCGAAATCTTGTCGTAATCAGAGGTGGGAAACACACTCTCCACATTGCATACCACTTGGCTACACTGCCAGTCGCGCTATCACGTTCAGCTCTGAGATCCTTGAACTCTGAAGGGAGCAGCACACCGGTCTCCTCAATACCTGCTGGATAACATACAATGTTATTGCAGTGGTTTTGGAGGTTATCCTCCGCGCTGGGACCATAGAACTCAATGCGACACCTTGTATGGTAGAGTCTGATGCCATTGGCGTTCGTGCAAGCTCCAGCCTGCTGCATCTTCTCCTCGGTTTCGGTCTTGTCAGCAGACTCAGTGTCACGGCGTCTAGTCAGCTTGATCTCCCGCAGCAGATGGCTGCGCCCGATGTGCTGGGAGACATCACTAGGTCGACGCAGACGAAGACTGCTGCACTCATGGTACTGTAATGGGTCGGTCATGTAAAACGGGCATCCAAATGTTTTTGGGGGTCGTTTGTCGCCAAGAGGAGGATACCGGTAACCATCTGGTGGCGGTTGTCCGTTGTTTCCCCCTCTGCCTCTCCCACCTTTACCTCCACCGCCAGAGCCAGGATGCCGGGCGTCTTTACCTGTACTCTTTCCTCTATGGCCAGCTTTGTCGGTTTTCTTTGAAGGGGTTTTGTGACTGGTGGTTCCATAGGTCTTGTAATGGCCATTGTTTGGAGGGGCTGATTGGGGTATGAGCTTGCTGAGTAAGTTGTAGAATGTTGGTCGAACAACAGTGGGCGTGGCTTGATGACCCCACTCAACCAATGGGTAGCTGAGATCACTGTAAGCTGCTGCGGGAATACCGTCCTTGAGGGTAATATCGCTGCTATCCACAGTTGTTGATGATCCATTTATGGCTGCAGCTGTTTGCCGTCGATGTCGTGAAAGTTTCTGTCTCAAATGACGCCATCGAATCTTTCTTGGAAGCCTTGTGCTCGAGGCTAAAGATGCCAAGGGCGCTTCCGGAGATGGTCCGTGATAATAGGATAATTTAGGAAGCATGATAAAAGGGGGGCGATTAAGCGAAGAATCTGAATCTCGGGAAAATTATGCTGTGTTTTTGTGAAACTTGAAACGAAGAGACAATACCCGTTGAACTCAGGCAACACCGGTGTCTGCACTTACTGAAACACACGAGCGAACCTACGAAAGACAAGCTTTGAGGCGACATTGAAATAATAAGGCAGTAATCTGCCTCTTACACAACGGTGTAGGCTTTTTGAGGCTCTGTTGTCGTACCCATCATGAAGCAGGCTCTCTACACACACGCGCAATTGCCCAGGACGGCTCACACAGCCGCGGAAATAAAATAGCCTTGCGTGTTAGGCACATTCTTCTTCGACCTTGCGATAAAGGTCTGAAAGTAACTGTGGCTTGAGTTCTTATCAAAAGAGGAATAGCATTGTGACACACCCCCTTATCGTTCTCACCGGTAACCTGATGATTCAGCTTCGGAACGACCGAAAAGTACAGGACAACTAGAAAATATGAGACTACCTAAAAGGCCCTGCCTTCGTTCAGCCATGTCCTCCGCAATAGCGTCTTGTTCTACACATTTGCGGAGGGGTGAGATCATTTTTTGGTGTCTAGGGTTAGAATGTCTCTCGCTGTTGCGCAGGGGGACTCAATTTGTGAAATGAATTTACCACAGAGGCCTCCTCGAGGTGTCTCTCTACGCAAATGTGGAATATTGAACTGCAGGACATCCCTATTCGACGATTTCATTCGACGTAGTGTTTTACCACTGATGTTGTGCGACACATCAGCGCCTCTCATTCGCCGCCACTGACGAGGCGTTTCCCAATTGGCAAGCTCTGAAAGTTCGCATTTGTGGTTCGCTTTAGCCATACTCGGAGCTCATTAGTCGAGTCCTGCTGGCTGTGCTGTTAATCGGCATTTGAGGAATTGTTCAGAATTCGACTACGCGGTTGTGAATAGTATCATGCCATAGTATCCGCGGTTGCGGAAGATGGCGTTTGGGAAAGCAAGTACTAGTTATATATACACTTGATAGAACTTTTGATCCAGAACGTAACGTTTCCCTGTGAATTTGTCACAAAGCCAATGTCTGCCTCAGCATGCCCTCCTCTATCGCAACTTCAACGAGGTCTGTCTCAAGGACCCATTGTATCAAGCCCTGCTCGCTAACTGAACCGCAAATACAGTGACCAAGATCAATCAAGTACGCGACAAGAATCCAATGGGCGTATACAGATTTGGCTGTCGGACGAAGGGCTGGATCTTCAAGGCAGGCTGCTGACCGGACCAACGCCATGGCACAGCCCCATAGTCCAACATCAAACGATTAGGAATCAATTAAGACAAAAGCTCTAAGCCAGACTGAGGCGGATGTCTGATGCCATGGATATTTGAAGGCGATAAAAAAAAAGCACCATTTCTTTGTGATTTTAAGGCGTGCCATCTTAGCATAAGCGACTAGAAGATTCTGAATTGGATACTCACAGCATATCAATCACGCGTGTCAACGCTACAATAATATTCTAAATTTGACATACCACAGTCTGGTTTAATCACGTTGGTCTCACTCATCTGCCTCGGGGGTCTGCACGCTGCACCTCTTCTTATACCCCGCTCGTATTCGTAGTAGATTGCCCATGGCAAGAAGACCACCACCGCCCGTTGCCTTATGACGTGTATTTCTTCCACCCTAAAACCTCCGCAAAACAGATCAGCTGCGTTGTTCTCTAAACCTCCAAGCTGCTTTCCCCTTACTACAGGCAGTGTATCACGACTTGGTAAAGTGCGTGGCCTCGCAGTAATCAGACCCAGTTTTCAATCTTTCTACAGCACGTTTACCCGACTGTGACCTTATTTGAGTGTCCAGAGGATTGCACGATGATAATTGGTCAGAGCGATGCTTTCGAGCCGAATGTATTTGTAAGGTGTTCGAACGAACCCAACCAGAGTAATCGTCCTATTACCGTCGCAGCGAAGGACAGGGAAATGGCCAACAAAAAAGCTCCAGGTCCTTTTATACTGAACAAGCAGTTCGACAATCGGCAGCCTCGACAGTCCTATGAGATGTCGTGTTTGACGGATGCAATCAAAGACACGCGTGGCCGCCATGGGCAAGTCCTTAATCCGCAGAAGGACGCCTTCCGGGTTCGATGTATGACAAATGCCGCTCTTCTACGGAATCCAGAAAAAACTGACAATTTACTGCATATCACAATGAGTCTTCAAGTTCGGCTACGACAGAGTTTTGCGATAAACAATTTCTGGTCTCTAGGCTGCATCTTCCGCGAGCAACCCAAGAGAGACCGACGGATATTAGATGCTCTCAAAAAGTTGAAAATCCTCGACAAGAAAAAGCTTCATCCGCCAATGGGGAATATTTGGAGGGCCCGGGAATGGAACGATCAAATCCGACCTTGCTCCCAAAAAGCGAATGTCGGGAGCAGCCTGTCGAGGAAGAATATCAGAAGGAACTGCCCCTGTCAGGTGATAAGACGACGGCCAAGTCTTTGAGTTTGAAGAGACAGGCCGAGGAAAGCAAAGTCCCTCATAAACGGAGCCGTACCTCCGCGGCAACCGATACTAATAAAAGGCTCGAGACATTCGCGTGTCCGTTCTACCGAAAGGATCCAGAGCGCTATCTTGATTGTATTAACCTGAAGCTGAATCGAATATCAGATGTTAAGCAACATTTGAAGAGGCGGCATACGTGGAATTATTCGTGCTCCAGATGCTTCAAGGGCTTTTCGTCGTCGAAAGCATATGAGGATCACGTACTACAACAGGCTTGTGCGATCACCGACCGTACCAACAATGATGGCGTTTCACCAGCTGCGCAAGAATCCCTAAGATACCGCGTCGACAGAAGTTCCTCTTCTGAACTACAATGGCATGAAATATGCAGGATCCTATTCGGGAAGCTCGGGGATTCACTGAACCCACATCACGATGGTGTTTTCAAAGAGATAACAGGGATTATCCGTGGCATCTGGAAGAACGAAGAGCAAAGTATCATCTCTAGTTTGAAAGAAACACGAAATATACCTTGCGCTGATCAGCTGCGCCCACTACTGTCCGAAATCCTGAGCAGAGTTGAGGATTGCTTTGAACAGAAAGAGCAGAAGTCTTCGAAAGACAGACCGCATGAAAGGTCTGAGAGCACTCAAGATGCTCCAGGAAAGTCTTCGGAAGAGGGAAAGCCGGAACATTACTGTGAACCTTCTTTAGGGGTCAGCAGTATCAAGAGCAACAACGGGCCGCTCGAAATCAGCGAACCCAATAGTCTACCGATGAGAGACTGGTCATTTTCAGCTGGTTTCGACATTTCAAGCAACATCTTAAACTATCCTATGCTCCCTGAATACCAGAATCAACAGGCCGAGTACCCGTATGTCGATCTCTCAGCAGGTCTGCTTCATCATGATGATCAGAGATATTGGCATTCGATAGGTCCAAACTCTACTATTGCAGTAGGGAATATCATGTCGCATCAAGCTTCTATCGACGACTGTACTTTCACAGAAGACGACCTCCTTTCAGCTCAGATGCCGAAGACGTCGGACTAAGAGGTTGAACGTCTATCACACAAGCCCCAGAGCTGTTATTGAGCCTCGTCTCTCGTTAGACCGAAAAAAAAAGAACGAATAAACTGTTGAGGGCCAAGAAGTTTGAGGCAGATAGAATATCTTGAGATGGAGTGGTGGCAACAACAGGAGATTTGTCATCGCGTTTATGAAACTCAACATCTTGTACCTGCTTTGATGGGTCATAGTGACGAGAAGTATCTAGTCAATGGACAGCTGCGGGGTTGGATTGGTTTATAAGATAGCAAAGTTGGCAAAAGGTCTTTAAGTATATGGAGAGCATCGCAGAACAGCCAATCTATTCGGCAATTATGGCACAGCGTGGTACTCTGAGTGATGCATAGTAACTCACAAAACGAAAAGATAGAAAAAACGTTCCGATCGCTTTGGCTGACGACGATACCCATATCATGTCTGCTGAAAATGAGAATTTTCATGGGATCGCGGCACAGACAAAGATTCTGAAGGCCATAGAAACGCACAGGAAAAGCCGCCTTGTTTAGAGTTGGCGTCGAGCGCCAAAAGCATGGTCAAACCATTATCACGCCACTAAACCCTGTGCTGACAAGGATCTCCCTCAGAGCAGAATGACGACACTCAGCCAAATTGTGAGATGACTTTTCGATCATGTGAATTTAAGCCTCTGGGGTTTCCCCGTACCCAGCGTATGGAAATCAGCAGCTTTTAGCGATCAGACCACGCAAACACCATTCGAGTTTCACAGTCATGAACAACATGACCTCAGCACAAGACGAAGTTATCGGGATCAGCCGGGTCAATTGAGAATAAAAGAGGATTGGACCGCAACTTGTGAATAGCATTCATCAATCCAATTGACTACCAATCCAATTAAACACAATTCAAATCACCACTGAAACCATATCATTATTGAACAAACACAATAATCATGACGACCAATTCATTCGGCTCAGCGCTTCCCCGCTTCGATTTTCCCCGCCAACCCGCTGCTCCAAAATTGACAGCCCAAGCGGCTCGCGCATTCCCCACTGTTGCTATCGTCGCTACAGCTGGTACGTCTCCATTTCAACTTCAACTTCAATTGACAAATACTAACGGTGGTGCAGCGGCTTATTATTACACATACTACTACGCTCCCAGTCGGGAATATCACATGTACACCAATTTCTCGATACAGAATAGTCAGATGTTCCAAAGCACAAGGAGTACAAAGCCAAAGGCTGAGATAACTCCTTCGCAACGGATGGAAGAGATAGGGTTATGGTGGACGGCGTATTGAACGGAAAACAATTATGATCGAGGAGAAAGTGTTTCGTTTGTCTTTATAAAGGATGGAGGCTCTTTCGTACAGGGTGATATATTTCAGCCTGAGCTGAGAAAGCGGTGTTGGTACGCCTGTTTCATAATATACCCGTTGGCTCGAGCCGGGGGGGGGGGCCAACTAAGCAAGCTTAGTTGGGCACAAAACCCTGAGACACGCACAAAANACCCGTTGGCTCGAGCCGGGGGGGGGGGGCCAACTAAGCAAGCTTAGTTGGGCACAAAACCCTGAGACACGCACAAAAGGGTGAGACATCGGCAGGGTTGGTTTTTAGGTGGCGAAAACAGCTTTTTCAATAGCCTGATGTTCTTATAATATCGTGATTAGTTGAAAATAATAAAAATGCCTAATTTGAAGCTTCTCGTAATACTGAATTAACTATTAACTATAGCTAAAGGGGGAATATGACTGTAGCGGCACCTAACTGGGCCCGATTTGAGGAACGATTTCCCTGCTAAAATAGGCGGCATTCTGTTCCCCTTCCCTTATAACTGTGGCCTCTGTAACCTGCCTTTCCCTCTGTATAAGATCTTAAAGAGACTTACAATACTGTATTTAGTGTTATAAGGGGCAGGGCATTAAGGGGACTAAGGGCAATAATAACTAGGAAGGTAACTTATAGTTAGGCAGGCAGGGCGGCAATAAGGGCATTATAACTTCGCTATTAGAGCTAAAATCGCTAAGGTATAGTGTTTCTTTAGGCCTTATAAGGTAAAAAGTAATAAAATTATTACTATAAAGGAAAAGGGAAAAATCTATAACTTTAAAAGGCTTTACTATAAAGGCTATATTATAAATAAACTTATAAAAATTAAGAAGGTATTATATATTTATTATAAATCTATTAATAACTTTATTAAGGGCTTTAGTTATAATAAACTGCTATATATTTATAAATAAATAGTTATTCTTCTTCCTTATAACTTCTAACTACTTTTTAAACTATAGCTTTTTTATAATACCTTTAATTATAACTTCTTTATTATCTTATTACTTTTATTTTAATGCCTTAAGCTCCTTAATAAGCTATAATTATTACTACTATATCTTAAATTAAATACTCTTCTTCTAACTCTTTATAATATACTTATCTTACTACTTATAAAGCTCTTATAATAAAATTATATTAATATAATTAAAAGCTCCTTAATATTATAACCCTAGCTATTCCATTATATATACCTTACATTTTCCACCAATTACCATATCCCCTACTAAAGGCAATTAGCGCTAAGACTTTATAATTAGAGCTAATTTACTATAATTAATACTAATTTATATAGCTTATTACTAATCCCTTAATAACCTTACTAATTACCTAAGAATACCTTTAGTATATAGACTATATTTATTAGCACTTTTATAAAACTAAGCTTACTAGCTATTAATAAAACTTTTTTATCTTAATAAGCCTAACTTATATTATTAACTATTAAGAGATATAATACTTTATTATTACTTAATATAATGCCTTATAACTTTATAAATATAAAACCTAATATAAACTAGTTTACTTATTTAAAAACCTTTAATTATTATATATTAATAGCTTTTATTTAAAATATATTATATTAATAACTAAGTAATAATATATTATTAAAATATCTAGTAATACTAGCTTAATACCTCCTTATATTAAAGCACTACCTAGTATTATTAAGATAATAGCTAAAGTTTAATAGCTTTATAATATTATCTATACTTTATAGGCTTAGGTAAATATATATCCTGCTATAACTACTAATAAAGGTAATAATAAATAAGACCTTAAAGAAGTACTTAAGCCCTCTAAGCTAGAACCTTTTAGAGGCTAAGCTATAGATATAATTCTATTCCTAACTTAAATAAAGGCTTACTTCTGCCTTTATTAAAATAAGCTAAATATGCCTATAAAGAAACTCCTATATACAATAAGCCTAATTTAAGGAGAAGTAAAAGATTAATTTAAACCTATCTTAAGAGACTTCTTTAAGAATAAAGAAAATATATAAGACTAAAATACTTAAAATATCTTTAAAAACTAAAATAACTTTAAATAAACCCTTAAAGATAACTTTAAAGTAATTAATAAAAAATAATAAGCTATAATAAAACTATTAATACTTAAGTAGTATAAGTCTTATATTACTTACTTTACTAAATTCTAATAATTTATATTTAAAACTAAATAAGATAATAAAGCCTTAATAGAAATTTACTATAAAAGACTAAAAGAAAAAGTTAAAAATAAACTATACTTAGCTAATAGGCCTAAAGACCTAATTATATATATTATTATAATAATTAAAATTAATAAATAATAATATAAATATAAAAGAGAAAAAGCTAATTATAAATAAGGTAATAACTTTAACCTCCCCTGTTTATATTAATAGTGCACTGATATTATAGCTAATTTGCTTATTTAGTCACGTGGCCTGTCTCATGACTTATTTGATCCTCTTTTCGCCGCCGATGCCAAATTCGCGACTTCAGGTCTTTAACTTTAGGCAACCTAAACTCACACAAAACTCAATACATTTTTCCTCCAAACCCCGCAATTACCCCGCTTCTATCCCAGACATCGCGGTACGACATCCCCCCGTCTTCGCGCTCTCGTAGTCCAAGACCATAACCAGCCTGTCACAGGTTCTCGGTCTTCTCCAGTACCTCCTTAGCCTGCCACCGGATATCCTTAAGCCACTCGTCATGCAAGCCGCCCAGGTTAAGGGCCCTAAGGAACCCCCTCTCCCTCCTGCTTGGCTGCACCCCTCTATATAGCTTCCTTTCTAGATCCTTAAGCTTCTGCTCCTTATATTTAAGGAAGTCTTTATTAATTAGAGGGTTCTTATAGATAGACTATATAAGCAGGAGAATCTTATAACTAAAGATTGCTATCCTAATATAGCTAGTATTATCCTTATTAAACCAGGCCTCTCCAATATCTATAGCTATTATATACAGCATATCGCTCTTGCCCTTATTTCGCCTAAGAGCTTCTTCTGTCAAACCGCCGGGTGCCAATTAGCAGGGCATTTTGGTTAAAGGAGCTGCTTTTCCTAAAATGGAAGAGTTACATGATATTCTACCCCTCTTTTAGAGATTAGCTAGGCTGTATTAGAAAGGCTCTAGTTAGACAGTTTAATTAATTAAGAAACGGTTTAATAATTAAGAGTCTTAGAACTATACTTCTAAGAAGATAGCTATAACTATAAGAAATAAATCGCTAATTAATAAAATAAACTGCTATCTAAATAAATAACCTTTAATTAAGATATCCTTAATAGTAAATATTAAGACCTACCTCCTTAATAGACTAAATAACTAGGATTCCTTTAAGCAGTCCTATATTATAAAGATATCTATAGAGAGGATCTATAAACTTAGGAAGATTATAAATCCAGGGCAATTCGCAGACTAAAGAGTCTAAAAGCCAAGGAGGCCTAAATTTAGCAATTACCTTGCAAAAGAGGCAAATAAGCCTTAATCGCGCTCTTTAAACGCCTCTTTTATAATAACCTAATTAGAATACCTAGCAACCTTATATATCGAGTTAGTGCCAGAGGATTAGGAGGCCTATAAGGCATTTATAATAATCTATAAAAGTAACCTTAATTAATATAATAAATAAGTAAATAGTATTTAAAATATACTTAATTAGATAATTAAGAAAATTAATTTATATTATATTAAGATATACTTACTTACTATAAATAAATCTATATAATATAATAATATTTTACTATTTTTTTTAAACTTTAAAGCTATATATAGTATTAATAATATACTTAAAAAGAGATAAGCCTAAAAACAATACTTTAAGGTATTAAAGGCAGTATTAAATAGTAAAACTAATTAAGAAAAATAAATTACCTTTTAAGAGAAAATAATATAAATTATAAGACTTAAAGGAATTATAAAAGTATAATACCTAAATACTTAGTTTAAAGACCTATAATAAAGCCTAAAGCATTACTTTAAAATCTTTCTTTATATTAAATAAGGCCAAAATAAGGAAGTAATTAAGGAAGGAATATACCTCCTATTAACTTTCTCTACTTAATTCTGCTAAGAAGTTCAATTAATTAAGTAGAGAGGCAATAAGCTACTTACTAAGTAAGTAGCAAAAGGGAGCTTTAGAACTGTAATTTAAAACTTATCCCTTAAAGATAAGAAGTAAAGCAGGTTAAGGATAAATAATTTAAAAGAAGCCTCTATTAGAGAAGGATCTATAAAGCGCCCTTAGTAATCTATGGAGATACTAGAGGTCTATATATTATATAAAAAGAGGCATAAAAACCTAAATTCTATATTATACTAGGTAGTATTCCTAGAGAATGCTCTAAAGAAATATCTACTATCTTAAAGATAGCTTAATCTCTAGGAATAATAACTTAAGGATAAGAAGGAAGTTTAAGAACTCTTTAAAAAGCTTTAATAGGAAGTATAAAACTTAAAGGAAAAGTTAAATTAATTATTAAAGCCCTAAGTATTAATTTTAGAGAAAGTAGTTACCTTCTTAATATTAAGTAGTAATTACCTATTATAGGACTTAGTTATATTAGATTCTAGAACTATAATTTATATCTTTAATAACGCTAACTAATTTAAAATACTAAGGATAGCCTTAAATAAAGATAAAGTCTTTATAAGATTAAAGTAGCTACTAATCCTTAGATATAATAAAGTATAGATTAAAGTATATAACTTATAAAATAAAGCATAAATCTTTAAATTAAACTGCATTATATACTATCTACAGATAGGAATAAATTTAATATTACTGCAAAAGCTATGCTAAGTTGGCTATTAGTAAGATTAAAGAGATAATAAGGATATTATCTAATATATAGGCAGCTAGGCCTTATATACTTTAACTATTAAGTTTAACTAATATATTATAAAATATATTCTTAAAACTAGAAAATAAGCCATATTCTTAATAAAATACCTTTAATATAACTCCTAGATTACTAAAAGACTAAATAAGGCTTAAGTAATAGTCTGGCACTAAAGGCTAGGATACTTAGGACTAAGAAGTCTTAAATACCTAGTAAATTATACCTTTAGCGCCAGGATAAAGGGTCTAATTATAGTTAAATATAATATTTATAGAATAGTAAAGATAAAGTAATAAAAATACTATAAACTATAAATATAAGCCTTAAAACCTAGTAAAAGAGTCTTAATTAACTTTTATAACTATCTATTAAGAATAAATAACTATATATCTTATAAAATTATTATAAATTAGGAATTAGGACTTTATTAAGACTATTACTTTATTAATTACTTTAATAAGAATCTAATATTAATACTTAAGTATTTTATATAAATACTATAAATAATATATAATATCAAGCTTTGCCTAATAGAAATAGATAATAAGCTATAAAAGGGGAGTTTAATACGNTAAGACTATTACTTTATTAATTACTTTAATAAGAATCTAATATTAATACTTAAGTATTTTATATAAATACTATAAATAATATATAATATCAAGCTTTGCCTAATAGAAATAGATAATAAGCTATAAAAGGGGAGTTTAATACGTGCTTGGCTTGCTAAAAAGGGAATTTAAGTAGACAAAAGTACTCTATACACTTAGTAATAAAACGGCTCTAGAAAACGCTTTAGGGGGGTAATAAAAGAGAAAGTTAAATTACTAATAATTAATAGTAAATTACCTTTAGGCCTCTAGCTAGAAATGGTTTAAATAGCTATCTATTTACTTAATTATACCTTAAAATAAGGGTTAAAGTAAAAGATACCCTATAAGAGCTTCTTTTCTACTATCTACAACTTATAAGAAAATAATTAACCTTAAATCGGCTATATAAGGATAATTAGATATAAAGCATTTACTTTAACTAATTTAGCATAACTAAAGGATAAATATCTCTAATTAAAAATAACTCTAAAAGCATAAATTAAATACCTTATTAAATATAACTTACAGAACATATTCTAAGTTTAGAATCTAATTATTAATAAGATATATATTAATTAAGATATCTTATTTAATAAAGAGAAATTCTTTAATATTAATAAAGTATAAATAAAAGAAATAATTAGTAAATAGACTCTAAAAGAGATATAAGCAAGAATGCAATCTCTTATAAACTCTAAATAGCTTAATTAGGTTATAGACCTAGTCTAAGGCCCTAATAAGCAGGAAACTATAAAATTAAGCCTTAAAAATCTAATTAAAAACTTGCCTACTAAAGAGGCAGAGTCGGAAGAAGATTAAGATACTAATAACTTAAAATACACTTAAGCTCAATTTAAGTTACTCCTAACCCTACTAGAGAGCCTGTTTTTAAGCTTCCTTACTTAAATTAAAATACAGTTAGGCTAATAAGTAAAGCTAAAAGGACTAGATAAAGATCTATTTATCCTTAACTAAGCCTTTAATACAGGCATAATAGCTATACTAATAGCAAAGCATAAAGGAAAGCTAGTCTTAAAGGCAATAAAGAGCTAATACCTTTATAGAAGACTTAAGCCTAAGTATAAGGCATAAAGGACTTAAATAAACCTTATTCTAGATAGAGAAAAGTTCTATAAGAGGAATCTGCCTTAGGCTCCAAGCTCTTATAGAAATCTATATAGATATTATTTTAAAGAAGAGTTTAAATAAGTATAAAGAGATTATTTAGAGAGTTATAAGTAAATAGGATTATAAATAGAGATTATAAGGTATAATTTATAAATTAGTACTTTATAAATACTAGACTATATATAGGTTTTTACTTATAAGTTTAATAAGTATAAATACTTATAAAAATATAAGGCAAGGCTTATTATTTAAGGAGACTAATAGTAAAAGTTAAATACTAATAAGACCTATATTATAATACTAGCTAGAAAGTTATTTAAGATCCTACTTATAATTATAATAAAATATAACCTTAAACTGCTATAATATAATATAGTAAATGCTTTTATAAACGCAAGACTATAAAGTAATATCTTTATAAAGCTACTACCTAAATTTAAGAAAGGCAAAAAGGCAGGTTAAGTATTACTTCTATATAAGGCATTATATAGTCTTCGAATTATACCGCTTTTATAGTAAATAGAGCTTAGAAATATACTAGAAAACTTAAGATAGGAATTAGTACTTAATAAACCTTACTGCTATTAAAAAGGAGGTATTTTAATATTCTTTTATATAGATAATATAGTCTTTACCTTTAAGAAAGAGGATAAGGATACTATATCTTAACTTATATAAGCTCTATAAAAGAAGTATAAATTAATAAGCAGAAATAAGCTATAATAGTTTCTTAAAATAGAGATTATAAGAAATTAAAGCATAAAACGCATTTAGGTAACTTAAACTATATATCTAGAAAAGATATATAACCAGAGCACTGCAAAAATACTAAATATATTGCTAATAACTTAAGAAGAACTCCTATTAAATAAAGGAATAGCAGACCCTTAGACCGCAAGCTAGTATAAAAGAGCTATTAAATCCCTCCTCTATATAAGTATAATTATAAGACTAGATATTAGTTTTGCAGTCTCTTAATTAGCAAGATTTATAACTAATCTAAGTAAATAACATATTAATATAGTAAATTAAGTCTTTAATTACCTATATATAACTTAATTCTATAGGCTATAGTTTAATTCTAAAGAAGGCTTTAAAGTTTATAGTAATACATTATTTATAGATAATTCTATTAATTAGAAAAGCTCTTAAGGTTATATAATAAAGCTATTTAGAAGCCTAATTAGATAGTATGTAAATAAGCAAGATACTATAATAACCTTAATAACTAAGGCAGAATTACTTATACTTTTATAAGCAGCAAAAGAGGGCCTATTCTAATAAAGACTACTTAAAGGTTTATAAATTAAGCTACTAAATACAGATTTATAACTCCTATATAATAACTAATAAATAATTAGTTTACTTAAGAATCCTCTTTAAAAGCTAAAGACTAAATTAAAATATATAAATATATATAACTATTAGCTATATAAATATATATAAAAGAAAGTAGTTTCTCTTACTTATATAAAAAGTATAAAGCTTATAGCAGATAGGCTTATAAAGGCATTATAAGGTAAAAGATAAGAAGAGAGCTATAAGCAGTTTAGATTAGTTAATATTAAGGATTATATAAATAAGCATTAAGATAAGCAAGTTACTAAGAGAATAATTAATAAAATCCTTAAAGAATTATAAATCTAAAATTAAAGATTAAGTTTAAGATTTATAATACTATTTTAGATTTTATAATATTATTTTAGATTATATAATACTATTTTAGATTTTATAATATTATTCTAAATTTTATAAGGTTACTTAAAGTTTATATTACTATTTTAAGTTTTATAATACTAAATTATTTATTATAGTATATTCTTTAAAAATACCTAGTAATAAAGCATTTAAGATATATTACTTTTAAATTATAGTATTTATAAGGTAAAATATAAAATAAGAAGTATTACCTTAAAAAGACTTTTATTTAGCTAAATGCCTAAAGGCAAGAAATATAGCGCAAAGTGCCTTAAAAATAACCTAGAAAATAAAGAAATACACTACTACTTAGCTATATAAAGATTACCTACCTTAGGAAAGGTTTAAGAAGCCATACCCTCTAGCATAATCTTTACTGCAATATAGCGCTTCTCTTTCTCTTTCTAGTTATCTTACTAAAGAGTAAAATAATTAGCAGAGGCTTAAAACTATAAAAGGCATTACTTACTTTATTAAGGTCTTTTATTATATTAAGGTAAGCTATATAAAAGTTAAGAAAATAAAAGGTATAAAGGAAGGCAGTAATAGGATTATAAAATAAAACTAAATTAGCAAAATAAACTATAAAATAAGGATTTAAAGTGCTTATATCTTCCTATAAGAGCCCCTAGTAGTATACTGCTTATAGCAGTATATACCAGGGTGCTCCTAATACTTACTATTACTCTTACTAGCAGTAGCGCTATTTAAGCAAGTAAGGCAGGGCAGAACTCTCTTAGTAGCAATACTATCCTAATTAGCAGAGCAAAACCTAGAAGCAAGCAGCGATATATATATTAGTAGCAGTAGCAGCAGCTTCTATCTGCTGCACCTTACAGGCAGCATAAAGAGCCTTTCTACTACAGGCTTTACTGCAATAATAACTATAATCAAGTTAGTAAAAGCAAAATACATATTCAAGCTGCAAAACCACTTATATAGAGTAACGAGGAGGAGGGATATTTAGAGAGGACTTAAGCTAGTAATTTAATAACTCTAAGGCATTTAAAGAAGCTTTATTAAATATAATAAATAAAAATATAAAAATAAAAAAAAGTTAAATATAAATTAGAAGATATTACTTAAAAGTTAATAAAAAAGCTTAAATCTTAATAATAAACTTAATAAAGAAAGTTATTATATAAAAGGAAATATTATATATTAAGTAATTATTATAATACTTAAAGAGAAAANAAAAAATAAAAAAAAAAAAAAAAAAAAAAAAAAAAAAAAATCTTAAATTAATAAAAGGTTAAATTCTATAAAATATATACCTAGTAATAAGTTATATTAATATATAACTAGATTATTATAATTTATTAATACTACTACTACTTAATAATACTATTATAAATTACTAATATAGTATAAAACCCTAAAGCAGAAATCTAATTAAGAAAACCTATAATTAAAATAATAACCTATAAATAATTAAACTAATAGAATATAGACTAATTAAAGTTATAAAATCTTAAATAAAGTTACTTTTCCTAGAAAAGAGATATAAAATCCTAATTTATAAAGGGAAGAGACCGAACTGGTAATAGCCTTAGAGTAATAGAATCTTATTACTCTAGGGGGGTATATCAAACCGCCAGGTGCCAATTAGCAGGGCATTTTAGTTAAAGGAGCTGCTTTTCCTAAAATAGAAGAGTCACATAATATTCTACCCCTCTTTTAGAGATTAGCTAGGCTGCATCAGAAAGGCTCCAGTCAGACAGTTCAATCAATCAAGAAACGGTTCAACATCTTCGATCTTAGGGATCACATCATGGCCTTCAGTTAGATAAGGCTTATCGGGCCTGGGTGCCTGCAGGCTTCTTCGGATAGCAGGCATCGTGACGGGGCAGCTGTGAT
>WEXE01000784.1:0-24583 GCA_011035825.1 Fusarium cf. hostae | reverse complement strand
GAATGCGACAACCGAGCGGGAACTACTTATGAGAAGCAGAGGGAGTACCGTTTGCACTTGTTACAAAGATGCCAGGCTTCTTGCAGCGAAAACCCCTGATGAATCGCAAAATACAGGACATCAACTCATCAGGCCAAAGGTGCCTGCACCTCCTGGTATACGACGAGGCCAATTGTGCCCTTTCTGCACAAAGTCTGCAGTTCCGCCAAGCCAATCTCGCGTTATGCAAGTATGGGACATAGGAGCTGGAAGCTTCGACCCTATGATTCCTTTGGACAGCACGACTTCCCAGCTCAAAGTGCAGGAGATTTTGCATTTTGCTTGCACGTCTATCTGGCCAAATTTCCGTCCGTTAGGCTATGCATCCAACTGCTATCGCTCCTGGATATTTCCGTGTGNCTGGTATACGACGAGGCCAATTGTGCCCTTTCTGCACAAAGTCTGCAGTTCCGCCAAGCCAATCTCGCGCTATGCAAGTATGGGACATAGGAGCTGGAAGTTTCGACCCTATGATTCCTTTGGACAGCACGACTTCCCAGCTCAAAGTGCAGGAGATTTTGCATTTTGCTTGCACGTCTATCTGGCCAAATTTCCGTCCGTTAGGCTATGCATCCAACTGCTATCGCTCCTGGATATTTCCGTGTGACAATAAAGTCCAGCTATACGCCGTCCTCTGGTCAGCATCTTATCACCGGGAGGTCCTTAAACTGAGCCATGGCACTCCGACTTCTCAGACTGGATCGAAAGAGCAACTCATGCTCAAGGGACTGGCTCTCGAGGCCCTGCGGAATGAAGTAAACGCATATACTGGTGCAAAACCGATAGACAGTATCATTATGTGCATTCTCTTCCTGGCTGTGAACGATACAGTTCATAGAGGACTATATCGCGAAACCAGTCCTTTCAATCCTCCATTTACTTCCCTACAGGCTCTGGATCACTACGGTAGTCGAGATTATCATCCGGTTCATTGGACAATGATCCAGGACCTGCTCAGTCGTTGTGGCGGAATCCAGACCCTTAGTCAGTTTGGGCTNTACGTTTTCGAATATTGGACAACTATCGCGCGTGCTGCAATACTACACAAGGGAGTTTTGTACTCCAGGGGCTATTGACCTACTGGGTGATTGTCGCAATTATGTGCACTTCTACCTGTTCTCATCACCTGGCGCAAATTCTACCGCGGAGCAGATCCTGCAACACACTGACGCGGGGCCTGAGGCGATTCAATTATCACGGGAGGTCTATGTAATTTGTCGGCTCACATTGCATTTATATGCAATTCACGTGACCTTTCCAATCCCACGATCGGCTTCGGTCAGGAGGCAGCTTCTACAGCTTCTTCGGCCTAAATTTGAATTTTTAGCTGAAGAGGGCATCGATCGACCGGTTTTGTTATGGTGTGTTAGTGTTGCGCTGGTTGCCTTGGATATCGACTCTGACAGACTGATACTCGACATATTCAAGAGGTTTTGCTGCGAACTCAAGGTTGAGAGCTTGGAGGGTTTATTAGTATTACTTCGAAAGTTTGCCTGGGTAGATGCAGCAGTAGAGCACCAGTACGAAAGGCTTTCTGATATAGTTAAATAATAAGTCTCTTACTTGCTTTACTTATTAGTTTAGAGATCTATAAAAGAAATAATCTAGTAGTAAGAAAGTCTTAGTAACCTTTTAATTAANTGGGTAGATGCAGCAGTAGAGCACCAGTACGAAAGGCTTTCTGATATAGTTAAATAATAAGTCTCTTACTTGCTTTACTTATTAGTTTAGAGATCTATAAAAGAAATAATCTAGTAGTAAGAAAGTCTTAGTAACCTTTTAATTAAAAGTGGAATATATGCGCTTAGTATTAACCTTGCACTTTTCTCCTTGCTTGTTTGGTTAGAATTTGATATAATGATGGTGATATAATTGTAATTTTAATCTATATTACGCTGTTATGTTATGTATATTTTTCGTCCGGGGGGCCATCGGCCCCGAAAAGTCCCCTGCTGGGGCCCAGAACGTGCTGAGCTAAACTATCTACAATCGCTACCACACGGGGACTCGCCCAGATCATTTGCAAGGCCTTTTTGGATCGGAGCCTTATACATGCTCGAGCTGTTTTCGTGCTCAATACCCCCAAAAGGCACCTCTCTACTCGTAGCTGCCACTACAGTAGTTGTCGCTGAAGCACATCCTACAGGACATCAATACAATTGATCCTGGCAGAGCCTCCGTCCAGTAGCGCCTCCATCTAGTTCATCCAGCATATCATCGGCACAATGGCGCATTACTTTCAAGAGGGCATCCCGTCAGCGGGAACAGATCCCTCTCCAGCCTAGAATTTTCTTGCACAAATAGATCGAGTAGCTTTCCATACCCTAAGGTAGGAATCCAGTAGGCAAATTCGACTTGGGGTTCAAAGCCACCAGCACATTTTTCGGCCAAATTAAATTGCGATGTCTTCTTCAGGGTTCGAATTAGCATTCCAAGCCAATTTTTATTCAATTTCGATTAACATTGCAGCCATGGCATGTCATGTAATATTGCGAAGATTGGACTCTCGATCAAGCGTCACATTTCCTATTACGGAATAGTGGAATTTGNGCAAACATGGGCAACCGGGCTACTACTCCAGTAGGCAAATTCGACTTGGGTTCAAAGCCACTAGCACATTTTTCGGCCAAAATAAATTACGATCTCTTCTTTAGGGTTCGAATTAGCATTCCAAGCCAATTTTTATTCAATTTCGATTAACATTGCAGCCATGGCATGTCATGTAATATTGCGAAGATTGGACTCTCGATCAAGCGTCACATTTCCTATTACGGAATAGTGGAATTTGTTCGTCAAGCGTTACATTTCCTATTAACGTCCGTCACCCACAGACCGGCCACCCCCACAGACTGGCCACCTCGGCCAAAACACCAAGAACCGGATATCATAATCAATTAATTAATTACCTTAACACCATATTTTTTATATTAAATAAAAATTTGGTCAGTGAATATTTAAATGAAACTGAGTACAAAGATCCTCAAGTTTTAATTTCTTGACCCTATTTGCCGTTCTTTCTGGTTGTAAAGTCCTCCACATCTGTTTACGAGCCTTCTTTATCGCTGGAATCTTTGCGAACTCGGCATTTGGGTTATAGATAACCTTTTTACGCCTTTTCGGGAGATATTCCTCTCTTTCGCGCTGCAGAACACATATTTCTCTATTCTGCTTTTCCATTTCGAAGTTCTGACTGTCTAATTGACTTCCAATCTTCCTGAATAGCAGCCTGACGGTTGGATCTTGAGTAGCAGTTGCTGGGACAGCCTCCAGAGCTCGCCGAAGCTGTACAGACGACCGGGGAGTCTTCGGGAGACTGGAATCCTGCTCTTTGGCGGGCGAAATCGCTGTGGGAGCGGGAGAAGGTGTCTCAGTGACCATTGGGTTCATCAGGACCTTCGCCAGATTGACAGGCCACAGTCCAGTGGCCTTGAAGCCGGCGAGGGCGTTCGACTTCGTGATAGCTTCTTTCCGAGCTTTGTCGTAAGTGTATAGAAATGTGATCTTGCCGATATGGCTGCTATCAGCGATAGAAGCGAGATCTGAAAGAAATCGACGATATGCTCTCTTCAGCGGTCCAAATACAGCAACATCCAGTGGCTGTAGGACATGGGAAGCATGAGCAGGAAGAAATAACAGATATATATTGTTATTATAGCATTCCCAAAGGAATTCCTCAGTCATATGACTTCCATGACCGTCAAGAATAAGAAGTCGGGGTTCATTCTTATTCTCGGGCTGTGTCGATGGAATGAAGACTTTTCTCANAACAGATATATATTGTTATTATAGCATTCCCAAAGGAATTCCTCAGTCATATGACTTCCATGACCGTCAAGAATAAGAAGTCGGGGTTCATTCTTATTCTCGGGCTGTGTCGATGGAATGAAGACTTTTCTCAACCAAACCAACGCCAATTTATTGCTTGTCCAACCGTTTTCACTACAGCTGAACTCCCAGTCATCTAGGAAGTCTAAATCTTCAGGGAAATGTTGTTGTTGAACCGTTTTCCCCTTGAAGATAACTGTAGGTCTCAGGACTTTCCCGGTTGCTGAGATACACTCGAGTATTGTAATCCAAGACCTGGAACCAGGTTGACGAATAAGTACTGACTTCTTGTCCTTGTGACCGAGGAATAGACCGTTCATTCCTATTCCTTCTATCATTCCAACTTCGTCGACGTTGTATCTGTTCTTCTGCTTGATTATTCGTATCGCCGGCATCATCAGCAGCATAAAAAACGCCTTTATTAGTTCAGAAGATGCTCCGTTATATCGCTCAGAATCAATTTTCTTGCCTTTTAAAGTCCTGATATCAGAATTTCGTCCTAGAAAGCCCTGTAACCAGTTCCTTCCGACGCCTTCTGGGAAGCCGTTGCGGACGGCGATCTTGCTGGCGAACTCTCTGACTTGCTGGTGCGATACAGGGCATCCTAGATCAGCCTGGACGATAATCCAGTCTCGTAGACGCTTTTCCTGAACATCAGAGAGCTTTTGCCGTGGTTTTTGGGCTTCTTTTGGTGTTGTGCTTCCTTTGACCCGACCTTGTAGAGTGGAACGGTTGATGCCACAAGCTTCGGCTGCTTTGTTCACTGAAATTCCATCCGCAACCATCTGGAGCGCGGCGCTCATATCTTTTTCAGTAAAAGAAGGCATTCTGAATTGATTGACGTTAGTTTGAAATTAATTGGAATTAAATTCGTGGAGTTGTGGCCGTTTAAAGTATATACAAATTGGGTGGCTGGGTAAGAAATGAGGTGGCCAGTCTGTGGGGGTGGCCGGTCTGTGGGTGACGGACGTTATGGAGTAGTGTATTTCATCAGCCAGCTAACTCACCCTTACCGTGTCACATGTTGCCAACTGGTACCAAGAAAACAATCTCCCAGGCGATTAGGCTATTGCAACATCCCAAAATGGCTGGACTGACAATGAGATAGGTCTCAAGTGGCTAAAGCACTTTGACCGGTCTACAGCCAAGCGATCCAATAGTCGTTATCGACTTCTGGTCCTTGATGGCCACGAAAGCCACCACTCGGTCGACTTTGAGAGATATTGTAAGGAGAACAAGATCATCACGCTTTATATGCCGCCTTATTCGTCCCATTTACTTCAGCCTCTTGATGTCGGGTGCTTTTCCATGCTTAAGCAGGCATATGGCCGGGAAATCGAGCATCTGATCCGATGCTCTATAACCCACGTTTCCAAGACCGAGTTCTTTCCGGCTTTTTATGCCGCATTTGAGGCCACTATGTCAGAGGAAAATATCAAAGCAGCTTTAGAGGTGCCGGGCTTGTCCCACTTGACCCGGAACATGTGGTCTCGAAATTTGATGTGCAGCTACGGACTCCAACGCCAGTTGAGGAGACTGGCCCCTGTACCCCATGGGTCTGAAAGACGCCAAAGACGGTGCTTGAGGCTGGGTCGCAACCGGAGTATCTCGCAAAACGAATCAGAAGGCATCAAAGCAGCTCACCAGAGTCAGTTCTGGAAGCATTGAAGTCTCTTTCCAAGGGGACCAAGGCGGTCATGCATGAGGTTAGCATATTAAGGGTCAAGATCCAATATCTTGAACGGGCGAATGAGATAATAAGCCGGCGGCGGAGGGCAAAAAGAACCCGGATACAGAAAGGAGGAGCAATGACAATAGTGGAAGGAAGGCAAGTAATTAATCAGATGGATGTCGATACGCAGGTAGTGGCTGAATCGTCGAAAAGTTGTGGTCGGGAAGGGTCAGTGCGAGGGAAAGAAAGGCGTTGTGGAGCATGTAGCACGACAGGACATAATGCAAGAACATGTCAGATAGTTATTTCGATACCTGGTGAAGAGTCTGGCGATTAGTTTCAATTGATCGGATAATTTGTCGTTTTTTTGTGATTATTTCTATTTTGAAGGTTAAGATTTGTTGGTGCACATGCTTATCATGTACGTTAATCTAGAAATCTTTCCTACCGGTAAGATAATATGCTATAATGCTAGTGATATCCTGAATGATTCCGCTAACACCCATTTAGACCTAAGATAATTCTAGTGCATATCGTAAAAAAGTAACTTGCCAGGTGCAAGAAACTCTTGTAATACCTATTTACGCGTATACGATACAGACATCCCACCAGTCTCAAAACTTCAGAAGACTTACGGGACGACCGTGGTGCCCGGGCTCTTGCGCGCGTCAGAGAGATATCAACCATATCACAGCGTCGCTAGACAATTTGAACATGGAATTGATGTATTTAGATAGCTTACTATTATCGGGCTTATTGATACAACAGTCATCAATCCATATCCAGTGGAGAACCTGCCTCAGAGCGGTGATGCAAGCGCCTAGGATCTTATCGAGTTGTGGCAAGAAAATCTTGTCTTATCCCCATCGGCGGAATAGGATGGCGTAGCATCGTTCCACGGTAGACATAGGGGTTGTGTTCCGTATCCGACGGACTTAGCCGCCATGCAAGTGAGCCAATAAGAAGTGGAATCATGCAACTAGACTAGCATAAATATAAGCTTATCTTACATCATAACCTGCTCCATTTAATTTCCACTACTGCAGCAACCTTGCCTAGTAGGATTGCAGACGTAAGGGATCTTCCCACCAGTCCTACCATATTAGATGAAAATGAATGGCAGGATCACCATGTGAGACGCAATCTACAGTGATCAACTCTTAATATAAATTTTAGAGTTTACAGGATTCAATACCATGTTGCCAACCATGGCTAGCAGACACGGACTTGAAATACGGATGAGTCTGGAAATAGCAAGAAGGTATCAATCACAGCTAGTAGACACGGACTTAAACTCCGGAGGAGTCTAGAGACGGTATTCCTCACAGCTATATAAGGTGCCGTGACTGATGCTTACAGACGGCTTTGAACTACTTATAACTAAAGCCTTCAATCTCAAAATCACATATTTATTTACTCAAATACTATCATTAGCTTTTATCAGTATAATCTTTTATTCTTAAAGATGCCTTCTTTCGCCAAAGCCATCCCTACCTCTCTGGCAGTTATTGCCGCCTATGCCCAGTGGGTTAACGCCCTGGGTTGCTATAGCGGGGGTCTGGGTTTCAACAACCTCCATGGCGGTGATAATAACAATGACCTGACCGACGAGGTTAAAAACGACATCCATACCACCTGCACCAAGGCTGCCGGCAAGACCATCAAGCCTTCTGAGCCTTTCTGGCTTTGTACCAACTGGGAGAGGAACCAGTCGCCCAACCCGGACTGTTTCTCTAACTGTATCGACGGATGCAATGCGCTTGATGAGAACGTTCGGTGGGGTTGTCTTCTTGGTTGCGATAGCAACTGTGGAGCTATTGAGGGCGGTTTTAACCACATTGACTGGGCTATCGAAGTCCGCGACGGCCAAGCTGAGAAGGCAATCTCCTACGAGCAATGCAGTGAAGCATTTAACACAGAGCTCGGTGGCTGTCAGGCAGGCAGCGAGCAGAATCACTTTGACCTTTGGTTCAGAATCGACCCAAACAGGGATGCTTGCCCCTAAAGGAGTATTTCAAAGCTAGGTATTTGCATCTGCTGCAAAACGGTGAAAGGGTTATTATATTACATTCAGTCTTTCTACATTATTCAATAAACTTATCTCCTACACTATTATTGCAGTTCTAGATTTAAGATCAGTAATGTAAGTAGGGATAGTTAGTCAATTATGTTTAAAAGAAATTTCCAAAGATTTTTAGTTATTGTATTTTATATAAAAATCCTCCACCTATTCCTGTATTCTCTTTGCAGTCTACCCAACCGATGTTTTTAGAGTTTATCGCTTCAGGGATTATTCTGTCCCCCAATTAAAATTCTTAAAATTGTTAAACTTAGATGGATCACTTACAAAATGGGTAAAGTCTGGTAAATAGGTTACTGCACTATATTACACGTAAGAAATAAAACTCTAAATTGCACGAGTTAAACGCGTACCTGTATCGCGTGGTCGGTCATAAGGTATTGGGAAAAGCCCAGCACTACCATCCTTGAGGGGGCCTCTTCAATTTATTGCGGCTGCCAGCTACCTAGATGGGCTCAGCCGATCGCCCGGGCCCCTCGACTAAAGTTTGTTTTGTATGCACGACTGGGTATCGAGAGGCGGCGTCTGTGAGGGATAGTAGAAGCGGAGGTGAGAGAGTGAGGGGAACTGCGGCATTGGGGTACCAGATGATCACATCGTGTCGGACGTGCTAGGCTGCTGTTGGAAGTGCTAAGGCATAATAAAAACATTTTAAATTAGTTTAATAATAATTGAATTATTGCTAACATCATTTTCCTTGTCTGTTGGTGGGTTATTCCGTTCTACAAAGATCATTAATTCGATTATTTGCCTCTGGTTGTTGAGCTTTCAATTGGGCAAACGGCGAGAGGGGTAATGTCTCGCAACTCTGTTGACCAATAGATGGACAGCATTGGCCACACAAGATTGGTCACAAATATGCGGTCACCTGTGGGAGGCCAACCATCGCGATGGCCTGACGAGGCATTTTTGGCTGTCTATTGTTTTCACCTGCGGCCCGCCAAATCATCATTTAAGAAGTGGCTCAGGACTTAAACCTCGAGCTGTACTCTCAATCACCATTTCAACTCTAACGCAGCCTCAACTATTCAACTCTTCATCCCAAGATGGATATCAAAGACGTCTCAAACGAGAGCAAGTACATCGGCTATCTGAAGCAACTTCAGGGCGCTGCAGAACGAGCAGCCCGAAGAAAGGGTCAAGCAGTGCGAGATCACCCCTCTTCTCAACAACTCGTCTCGTCCTTCTTGATGAAGCTCATGGCCACCTCATATCGCCCTCGGCCGAACGAAAACACAATCGCTACCACGCAGGTCCCAGCGCCTTACCCACCTTGCATTGATTCCGCCAACGACCTGGAACCCATCATGATCTCCGACATGAGACTCGAAACCCATCATCGAGGGAAGAAGATCATGCTCCGCGTCCTCACGCCCCCGGACCGTATGACGGCTGTGATGGCCATTGTGGAGGATGAGAAGGGAATCGCTGTGTTGCTCCAGCTCTATCACCAGCCTGAAGAGACCATCGTCCCTGCCACTGAGATCCTCAGCCCGAACATGGTCTGCATCCTCAAAGAGCCCTTCTTCAAATGTGCCACGGACGGTACATACTCGCTGAGAGTCGACCACCCTAGTGATATTATCCGGCTGGACGGAGCTGACGACCGCATTCCCTCGCACTGGAGGCCATCGATGGTGATCTCAGACGAGAACAGCACAGACATTCGAAAGCAAGGCAACGACGCTGTACAGGTCAAGAAATGGGCTGAAGCACTGCGACTGTATGTTTCTCACCTCGGCTTGTCTGACTCTGAAGACCAGGCCAAGCAGTTGGGCAGCCGAGAGCACGTAATTGACAGCCATCCAGGTACTCTTCAGCTATTCAAGCGGGTCAAACTTTTGAAGAGAGACAACTCGCTTTCCTCAACCGCTCATTTGCAAACCTAAACCTGGACCGACCGAAGCAGGCCTTGTTGGATGCCGAGAAAGCCACCAATCCTGCGATGCCATCCGAAAAATCTCTCTTCCGCAAGGCTCGAGCATTGTATGAGCTCGGCGACTATCAGCAGAGTCTCGAGATGCTGGAAAAACTCACACAGTCGTTCCCTGAAAACAAGGCAGCCAGCTCCGAGAAAGATCGGATCAACGAGCGGCTCAACGAACAACGAACAGGCGAGTACAAATTCAAGCAAATGTACAAGGAGGCGGAAAAGTCACCTCCCTTCATCGACTGTGCCACCTTCTCAGCTCCGGTAGAGATTCGCGAGTCGCCTGGCCGGGGCAAAGGGCTCTTCACCACCAAGGCGGTCTTAGCGGGGGAGCTTCTGCTCTGCGAAAAGGCGTTCTCCTACAGCTTTGCCGGCGATGAACAATCCACAAAACAGACCAAAATCCCGATGAATCTTGCCACCAAGAGGATGGTAGTGGGTGGCCAAGCACGTCTCTTGACCCTAATTGTACAGAAACTGTACCACAACTCATCGTTGTCCGCCGAGTTTGGAGACCTTCACCACGCCGATTACCAAAAGGCTACGGTCTTGGAGACTGACGGAACCCCTGTAGTCGATTCGTGAGTTGTCTTCTGCCAATTTGACTGGTAAACCAGTTGGGCCAGGCGACTAACCGAGACTCAGATTCCTGGTAGAAAAGATTGCCTCCCTTAATGGTTTTGGTGCTCCGAGGACGAGCCGCGAGTCATTCCTCCAGGCAACATCCAGCAGCAGAGATATGACGGGTGGCAAAGACTTCAAGTACACAACCTCGGGCATTTGGCTCCTCGCTTCTCGTATCAATCATTCCTGTGTGGGCAACTGTCGACGCTCCTTCATCGGAGACATGCAAATCGTGCGCGCGACGAGGGACCTCGTTGCTGACACTGAACTCTTTTTCTGCTATCGTCTTCCTGTGCCCTTCGAATCTTACCAAGAGGCCCAAAAGGGCTTTAACAACTGGGGGTTCACGTGCGACTGCGGGCTGTGTTTGCGTAAGAAAGCCACGTCTAGGTCCGTCTTCCAGAGACGCAAGATGCTTGCCGACGGCCTCCAGAGGCTTCTTGATCACCCTGGCTCAGGCAACGGAGCCAAGGCAAGTCGGCTCATTAAGGCTCTCGAGGAAACCTACCCGACAAACAACGACTGCGCCATTCGGCTAGAACTCTGGGAACCCTACTTCGCCTTCGGCGCCCACCTGCTGAAGAATAACCAGCTGAATAATGCGGCCAAGATGATCCTCAAGGGCCTCGAGGCTCTGGGACACAGCATCATTGCATGTCCGCCCAATGACATTACGGATCGGCCGCGACTCGAAGTTGAACGATGGGGGGTGGCGAATGACGCTGTGCCATGGGCATTCTACAACCTGGTGAATGTGTATCGCCAACTTGCTCCTGAACTATGCTTGGCTGCAGAGCATTACGCTGAAGTATCTTATACCATGGTCGTGGGCGAGAAGGAAACCTGGCCCGAGGTGTTTTCGAGTTCTTCGTGATGGATGCGCCATTTGGCTTTCTGCAGCTTGTCACTCTGTACCGGTAACAAGTATACGCCAAGTGCAAAGGCTTTGATGCGGTGCGTTGAATTGCATCGACAGTATTGTTCCTCACTTAGTACTACATACCAAAATCAACTTTAGTAGAGTTGATTATTTTGCCCCGCTTTGCAGGGGTAGAGTTGATGCAATGGCTGAGAGCGTTATAACACGTAAGTTTGATTACGGACTTAGACGCGAATAATGCGTTGAAGCCACGTGTCGCACTAAATGTGCTTAAAGGGTTAGAGTGAATATGCTGAGCAGCAGCAAATGTGTTGATTGTTATCTTAAGTTATCTCTTGTGCAGGGTACTCCATTCTGCAGAGTTAAAGCATCAAAGGGATAGCTGGATTACCAAGGCAGCGTATTAACGCCGATCTATACCCCGTAATGGACAAACTGTGCCCAGTTCAGCGGCATATTAAGATCCTCTGCACGCACTGCTATCACTGCCTCCTATACTGCCAATACTACCTTATTACTAATAATTAACTAGTTCTGCTATAATACTAAAGAGTAGAACCGCTTTGCCACCTCTACACATTCCGAGTCCCCGGCGGGCCACAGGCACCCCACAACATGAGGAAACCCTACTCTTCTATTCCTAATTGTCGAGTGCCCCAAATTGTCTCGTTACCCTACCACCTATTGTAATGGTGAATTGGCCAATTCACCTTTTTTTTATATAGGAGTTTAGCGCAGCGCTATTATATTATAGGTTAATTTACCTTTTCTAAACCTTATAATTTACCTTTTCCTAGGATATTAAAAAAGTCCTATTTCTACATCCCTATTGTCCGTCCCAATTTCACTGAAAGAAGAAACCCTTGTCGGGTTCTAAGGCTATGATTGGCCAGAGAGAGGGACCAGAGTGGGGTGAGGTAGAAAGCCTCTTTCAGTCAAAGTGGCGACCCCTGTGCGGCAGTGTTGAAGTATAAGCCTCAACATTCTTCTGGGGGTAACCCGTTTTTGTTTCATCAGGCAGCATACTATGCGGGGTAAGCGACGTAGCGTCGACAGGGGTAAAGAAAGAGTCAAGTGAAAGAGGATTTCATTGAAAGAGGCGAAGGTGATTGGCAAGAAAAAAACAGCCAGCAGCAGAAAAAGAAGGTTCAATAGGAAAGGAGATTTTTCTAAGAGAGACTCACCTAAGAAATAATAAAGAAAATAGGAAAATAGCTAGGAAAAGTGAAAAATATAAAGGGATAGAAAGAGATAAAAAGATAGAAATAAAGAGAGGTACTGTATAGCGCGATGGAGCTAGCCGGCCCAAAACCCTTTGTATTACCGACCGGTTTGGGCAGTTTCTGAAGCTCTTNAGCGCGATGGAGCTAGCCGGCCCAAAACCCTTTGTATTACCGACCGGTTTGGGCAGTTTCTGAAGCTCTTGGGGGAAAGAGAAAACAACTTCGGTCTATTTGACGGTTTCTGTTTTGATGCAAACCCTGCCGAAGGCTTAAAAGCAGTCAGCTTGACCGGCTGCAGCCACAACAGCCCGTTTGATGGGGTAAGCAAGGCAGACTTCGACACATGCTAGTCCCTACACAGGGGCTTAATAGCGGGCAGCCGACCGCCTAACTGGTGCACAGGGCGTCCGGGCGTGCAAGGACACTTGCGACAAACGAACAATGCAGGCTAGCAATTCGATACAATGGGAGCGAATGGGCAATCATTAGCTGTCGTGTGTTCCTCCGTTGTAAAGTAAGGTAACAGGCTTATCTGCCCACCATGTCAGCATGCAGTCGTCGTTAAGCACACTGGCCCGCTCCGCGTAGATCGCTGACTCCTGGCCAGATGATCTGTATTGCCGATTCACCCTCGAAGAAGAAAACCTCCTGCTGCAATACAGGTGTTAGCTATAACCGAGTTTTCTCTCTCGCCTTATAATAAATACCGACGAGTTGCTTTATGTATGGCGACAGATAAGGTGGATGAACCCGCAAGATACGGCAGTTTTTTAACTTAGATTGCTCAAAAGTTCTTAAACTATTGCTACCTAGAATTTGAACCTGCGGCAACACTAACGCAGCTATACACTTTGCCTACCGTGTTGCGCATTGCCTCTGTCGAGCTAAGGTGGCTACCTGCAAGTTTACAGGGGTATCGCACCAATTGTCATACTCTAAGGAGGCCCGAGCGTTGATTATTGACCAAATGACCTTCTTTATGTTTCAAGCGACATAATCTGACGTGGCATAGGGTCCGGGGAAGGGAGGTGATTCCGTCGTTACAGCCTGATGGATCTTGGCATTGTTGATNTTTCAAGCGACATAATCTGACGTGGCATAGGGTCCGGGGAAGGGAGGTGATTCCGTCGTTACAGCCTGATGGATCTTGGCATTGTTGATCAGATCATTGCTAAGTGGGACTCTGATCACAACAGCGTGTCCGCGATTACTTTAAAAATCTATAAAAAATTTAGTTAAATTAAAACAGTTTTTTATATAACGTACACGATAAGCGAACGCAACGGATAAGCGAACGCAACAAAAATCTCAACCTTTAGAAGATAAATTAAAATAAAAACATAACAGACTATCTAATCAATTAAAATTAATTCCTATACTGATTTCCAGAAGCCTCAATTTCCTCCTGACAGGTTCTTGCATTATGACCAGTCTTGCCGCAAGTCCCACAATGTAATACCCTCGGTCCCCGCGACCTTCTTTGACCACCACTTCGCGACGATTCGGCTAATACCTGCATACTTACATCCGTCTGATCAATTGAATCCTGACCTTCCTGTATAGTCATACTGCCTCTATTCTGTAGGCGTGTCCTTTTTGCCCTGCGCCGCCGGCTAAGCATCTCATTTGCCTGTCGAAGATCTCGGTTCTCAGCTGCAAGTAAGGCAACCTTATGCATAACTGCCTTCGTTCCCTTCTCAAGGCATCTCAAGGCTTCAAGAATTGACTCTGGGGAGCTACTTTGATGTCTTCTGATTCGCCTCTGGAGGTATTCAGACTGAGATCCAGCCTCAAGAACTGTTCTTGGGGTCCTTGAAGTCCAAGATTGAGCTTGTTGGGCCTCCTCCTCAACAGGCGTTGGAGTCCGTAGCTGCACATCAAGCTTTGAGATCACAACTTCCGGGTCAAAAGGAGCAAGNTCAGACTGAGATCCAGCCTCAAGAACTGTTCTTGGGGTCCTTGAAGTCCAAGATTGAGCTTGTTGGGCCTCCTCCTCAACAGGCGTTGGAGTCCGTAGCTGCACATCAAGCTTTGAGATCACAACTTCCGGGTCAAAAGGAGCAAGGCCAGCACCTCTAAAGCCTCCCTTGATATTTGACTCGGTCATAGTCAATTGAAAGGCGGCGTAAAAGGCCGGGAGGAACTCGGTCTTGGAAATGTGGGTTATAGACCTTCTGATTAATTGCTCTATTTCTCGACCATATGCCTTTTTTAACGGCCCAAAGCACCCGACGTCAAGGGGCTGTAGTAGATGTGAAGAATGAGCCGGCATACAGGGTGTGATGATGTTATTCTCTTCACAATATATCTGGAAATCGGTAGACTGATGACTTTCGTGACCATCGAGAATCAGAAGACGATAGGCACCAACTGATCGGTCGGTTGTACATCGATTGAAGTGCTTTAGCCACTCGAGGCCCGTCTCGTTATCTATCCAGCCATTTGCGGTCGTGGTGATAGCCCAAGTGGCCGGAAGGTTACTCTCTTGGTACCAATTGGCAAGGTGATATTGGCCTGCAACCACGATGAATGGATCAATCGCCCGGCCTTCTGCATTGATCGCTTGAATCGCTGTAACCCATTCCCTATTTCCGGGCTGGACCGATTTCGGGTTGCCATGCCTTTCTGAGCTGGTGATGACTATACCGCTTGATATCACGCCCATCATAAAGCCGGTCTCATCAAAGTTCCAGATATCATCTGATCGGATACCATATTTCGCGATTATGTTCTCTACAAGCCTGAACCAATTGCGAATAATAGTCGGATCTTCGCATTTAGCCCTGCGATAGTCATACTTCCTCTGAAAACACGTCTTGAGCTGTGGTTGCCGCTTAATAAAATTGATAGCCCAGCGCTTGCCAACTGGTGATGCATCGCGATCAGCAAGCAGTCGATTCGNTGCCGCTTAATAAAATTGATAGCCCAGCGCTTGCCAACTGGTGATGCATCGCGATCAGCAAGCAGTCGATTCGCCATTTCTTCAACATCACGATGCCGGGGAGGGAACCCTCGCGAATCTAGGTCAAGGATATACTGGACTATAACCTGTTCCTCCAGATCACTCAGTTTCCGTGAGTTTGGAATACAATCGCTGCGAGCTGGAAGGCCACAGTATCGGCCATAAAGGGTATCAAAATGGACATTATAAATAAATGCAGCTCGTCGCAGACTTAATTTTGGGTCTGCCTGATAGGCCTGAAGTGCAAGAAGCACATTAGCCTCAGTATTAGATTGCGACATGTTTTCTGGTTGAGAATTAATTGATTAGATGGTTAGATGTAAGGTTGAGGGATTTTTGTTGGTTTCGCTTATCTGTTGGTTTCGTTTATCATGTACGTTACTTTTCCTATATATAGAAGAATATCAAATTAACTCTATATTATGGTAATAATCAACCCTACTAGGGTTAAAGTAGGTTAATAAAATCAACTCTACTAGAGTTAATTTAGTTATTAATTACTAGAGTAGGTTTTTTACTACCCTGCGAACAAAACATAAGGCAGCTCTTGAACCAATATCCACGTTTAGCGTAAATGGCTACCCGCCAATTAAACGCAAGAATTGCATAACTCATACAGCCAAACTGGTTGCAACCACGGCGGTACGAGCTGGCGAGTTTTGTTATCAGAATGACGTACGCTACAGGTGTTGGGTCGTTGATTTGTTTATAAATGATGTTTTATCCTTGCAGCTGTGTTGCGTTGGGAGCTGTGTCAAGAAGAATCTATACCCTGGCCCTCCGGATCCTCGGTATCATTCTTTCTAACCCATTTTTCACACTTCCTCTCCGTTCCGTTTGAGATTCAATATACAACCAAGTTACCTTTGATCGAAGTCTCCCGTAGAATAACCAGCCCCTGCGTAAATAACTATACAAGCTTTCATTATTGGCTCGAAGTCTAAAGTATCAAAGACTCAATGGCAGCAGGGATGCTTGGGAAGGCCATTATCATTAAACGTCTCATGTTGACCCATGGCTTCTGCCATTTTGGCTGTTTTTTTAGGTTTTTGGCCCCTTATCCTTCTCCAAACACAAATCCCAAACTCCATGACTGTATCTGGCAATCGGATCTATTATAGAGATCTTCTGGCCTTTAATTATTAGCTAATTATAAAGCTTTAGCTAGACTAAACACAGTAAAGCTATAACTAGGGTCTATTGTAATAAGAATCAGATAAATCTCAGGGTTAACTGAACATTGTTGCAGCTGGTGAAATAAACGTGTAAAGGAAGCTTTAATTACTTGACCAGATACAGTACATACTTTGATTTGAACTTAACCCGCGGGAAGGCTGTTTTCTCAAAAAGATAAATTGACCAATGACCTAATAGCGCCACGTTAGTGCCCCGTGCAAATAAAAGGTGAATTAACCAATTCGCCATTACAACAAGTAGTAGGGCTTAACCTTTATATATAAAATATTAAAATTAAACTTTATTTCGTTGTCTTCTTTAGAAGTGAAGTTGTCTCAATCTAATGGCTTATGGTGGTGTTGGGTGAAGTGTTCAGATTCTTTTAGACACTAATTTTAGCCTGTTTAATTATCCCGCGCTTATGACTTTTGTCCCCACATTTCATTCGTAAGCAGATCGATTCTAGGAATCACATCGCCGACTTCCCCGCTTCTCTTCTACCTGCGTTATTTATTTAATTCTTGCTCTATCTTGTTGACCCGTGTCAGACTTTCCTTAAGGGCGCTGACTATGGCCAGCGGCAGATTGCAATTAATAGTGGAGCCAGCGCCTCCAGCCTCTGTGCCATCCTTGTCCTTTCACGTCTTTCCCTACCTCCCTGTCGAGCTCCGGCTAAAAATCTGGCGCTACTCTTTCGTTCCCCGTTGCGTCGAAATTCACGCCCGCAGGTCGCATTACGCCGATGACTTCCAACATGGAGGTGTGCCAAAATGGCAAAGCCGATGTAAAAATCCTGTTGCGCTGTCAGTAAATTCCGAGGCGAGATCCGCCGCATTGGATTGTTATCCCGTCAAGCTCCCCCTTGCGACTGTTGCGCCATATGAGCATGCTGGCGATAGCATAAACGACTTGAATCGTGTGTTGTATATTAATCCTGCGGTTGATACCCTCGTTGTACTTGGTGATCTGGACTACCGCAGAATGTCGCGACTACTATCTGGCTTGAGTCTTCGTGATCCGAAGGGAAAAGGTTTGCAGAGATTGGCTGTCAGCGCTAGCTGGACGTATCATCAAGGAGCTGGGGATACGATTAGAATGCTTGTTAAACATATGTTTCCCGAGCTTCTTGAGCTGACTGTGTTTATGTACGCTGAAAAAATGCCCCCCATTGATTGGGCTGGCGGAGTGTGCGCGTTGGAAGATTGTAGCGGGACAGACTACTACAAGCGCTATGCAATGGGAAGAGGCCAACAGATGAAGGATGGGGATAAATGGATGGTGATTGGGAAGAAAGAGATACGAGTAATGGAGCTCACTTTCAGGCATGGATGGTAGTTGAAATTTCCTTCGATATGATAGGTATCGTGTAGCCAGAAAGTTCCTTTGTTCGGATTTGCTCCTGTTTCTTAGCGGTTATTAACATAAATAATTTCTTGCATGTACTCGACTTTCTTTGACTCTTTGCTTGCACTTAACTGGATCATGTGCTCATCTTTTGCGCCTATGACATAAGTTCTCAAACGACTATTCGGGCTTTAAATACTATGCTTAATCAATCACTCGATGTAATCTCCTTTTAGGAAACACATTTCGAGCTATACGTGATTGTAGTATAGGGTATTGTGTGCCGGTACAGTAAGCGAGTATACAGGAATTCTCTATTTACAACAAGTTAGATGTGTGGGTTACGTCTAGACAGCCTTCGGCTCATATACCTGCTCTGCTAATCTCGCCACGCAAACCATCTTCACTAATAGCTAATATCTTGCTTCTAATGCCTAATTCAGGAGGTTTTAGAAATAAATTCAAGGTGGCGGCTTGGACAGCCTCTAAGATGTTGACGAGACGGGTTCCAAAACAACAGCCACCACTGACATTTCCTGCAACACGACGATCAATTTCGGCCATCAGTCGCATAATATCATGGATATTCGGGGGAGGAGTGACATAATTGGCGCTTATTTGAGTAGAAGGCGGCCTTTTGCTTATCAAAGAGGTCTATTTCGAACTGTTTGATCACTTATGCGAGGCAGATCTCGGGCTTTAGCAGCACAATCCTTTCTAGTACCATGCAGTACCCACCTGCCGGTAATACCCACCTACCAGTAAGCAAAAAAAATATTTCCCCATATAAAATGCAATTTTTTAACCTGATATAGGAAATCTACTAAAAATAATAAGAGTAAAATAATTTTTAAATTTCATTTTAGAATTAAGTAGATTTTAGTATTTTCGCAGTATTCTAACTTCATATCCTGCCTGCATATATACTATAGTTAATTCTTCCTCCTCCAAATTTAACCTCTCATCTTCTTCCATCCCTCCTACCTCAATCACATCCTCAACAGCATCTGCCCTTTCAATTGATTTATTTAGCTCTGAAATAGCGCCACTAGCCACTAGAGCTTCGGCCGATATCATAAACCTTTTATTAGGATTCAGTATCGCCTTCCTCTTCTTGCCTCTGCTTAACCAGCCAACTTCCTCCTCTAGACTTACTATTCTAGCGCCGAGAAAGGCAATCTTTAACTCTTGAGCTTCAAACCCTCTCGATATTACAGAATAGCGCCTCCTTATTGATAGGCTCTTGTTTTTCCCCAGATCTCTGATGTAGCGGCTGGTTATTAGCATATAATCAGAGTCAACTTGCCTATCTCTATGGCCGTCTGACCTAGGCGTTATTTCCTTCTTATCTGGCTAAATCTTAGGATATATAAGCGCTTTCTGTTATAAAATCGGCCAGTTTCCTATCACTCTCCAGCCTAAGAGGATGTTTTTCTTCATCATTCCTACTGCTCTGGCTTTGGCATAAGCCTTAATAAAGTTAACCTTATCTACCGGCGCAGAATCGGTCAGGCTGGTAAGTTTCTACAGTTCTTTTCGATAGGCAGCCTTAGAGGCATTGAAGACACAATTGTCCAGTGGCTGCAGACCATAAGAGCAGTATACAGGTAAGTAATAGCAATATACATTGTTTAAAAAACACGTAGCCATCTACTTATCCTGGATTTAGGGTCAGCACCGCCAGCAGTATTTCCGATCTAGAACAGGTAAATACCTACAGATATATGGCTCCCATGGCTATCTAATATAATAAGCCTTGCATCAGACTCATCTGCTGGTTGCATTTAAGGCAGATAGATCTCCTTGAGCTACTCGACTGCAATATGGTTGTCTGTCCAGCCGTTATCGGACATAATATAATACCAGTCGGCAATTTTTCTGAACTCATTTATAAACCACTGCTGCTAAAGCTCTTTGCCTTTAAAGATAATCCCAGGCTTTAGAAGACGGCCATCTGCAGTAACGGCTTTAATAAAGGTAGTCCAAGTGCAGGCCTGCAAGCCCTTGAGGAAGGCCTTCCTCCTGGGATCGCTACTGCTAATAACCAAGGAATCCAAGCCTAGTTTTTTAGTAAATTAGTAAGGTTTATAGCAAAAGTGGTCAATACTTACCAAAACCAGCTATAATACCGCCCTTATTAATATTAACCATATTCTCTAGCTTGATCCAGCCATATTCGCTCTCCTGGATACTAAAGTACCAATTAACGGCTATTGGGGTAAAAGAATTGAACCTTGCAGCTTCCTGGCGTTTTCCTACCTTTATCTTAATATCGGGATGGCGTTTAATGAACCTGGCTAGCCAGTGTATACCGATATGCCTTTCCCGGCCCTGCTGTCTCAAGAGGGCAGCAACGGTAGCACGAACTTGACTGTGGGAAGGAGCATAGCCCAAGGCCTCTTATCAAAGTATCCAGGTAACTAATCTAGACTCCTGCGACTTAGATAAAAGCTAAGCAGGTTAGGTAATCTCGGATCTTGATGGTAGGCCTCTTAACCTATTAGAGAGAGTGGTTTAAGGCACGCCATTCTTCTAGGCAGCCTGGTTCTAAGAGAGGCCATTATCTATGACATCCAGCATCGCCTAGATAACATTCTCCTCCATATAAGATAATTAAGGCATATTAGAAGTAATAAAGGAAAGATAGGAAAGCGAAAATTCTAGATAAAGCTTCAGGGAGGCTAGTTAACAAGGGGGGTATTTTGAGACATTTTATATTAGTGCCGTGCGACCATTCCGCATGCGTTACTGAAGAAGCAATGTTATAATATTCAATTCCATGCAATTACTAAGATAACAGGCATTCTCTCATGAAAATATCTTTTCTTTTGATAAAGTACTATATAAATAAAATTAGGCATTTTATATGGGGAAATATTTTTTTTACTTACCGGTAGGTGGGTATTACCGGCAGGTGGGTACTGCATGGTAGAGAAGACATGGTAGGCGGTTTAGTGGTCCTTTGAGGAGCCTAGTCACCGGGAATCGCTAATAAGTTAGTTAACTGTCAATGATCTTCTATTAAAGCAATTAAGAAAGACGAGGAAGCGAGGAGAGGGAATAGATAGGAAGCCGGATTGCACGCGTGAGGGGTAGATTGGCCCAGGTTCGGCAGACAAAAGCACAACACAGCCGCATCAACCACCGCCATTTACCGCGACTCCTGCCGTCCTAAATACGTCACAAGTCTCATGCACTTTTAAGCATGGAATTTCGCGGCATATGACCTAGTCAGACAAAGGATACTCTTACAAGATGCACTTACAGAATCACGCTTGAGGCAATACATGGCCTAGCGCCTTGACCCGCATGCCCAATTTGATGGAGGATTTGACTTAAATCGCCTGCGAATGATTACCTTGGATCGATTAAGAACTGGGGGCGGGAAAAGATATTATCATCAACCATCCATATTTAGAATTTTATTGCTTAAGCGCAAAGTAGTAAGAAAGAAGATTCGAAAGGAGATAACCTATACATAACTAGGGGGAAATTACTGTTATTAAACCATCTGATCTGCCGTGACAGGGCTGCGTTGCGTGCATGGGCCACGATTTCGTGTATTAGGACCTGATACGGGAGGTNGGGGCGGGAAAAGATATTATCATCAACCATCCATATTTAGAATTTTATTGCTTAAGCGCAAAGTAGTAAGAAAGAAGATTCGAAAGGAGATAACCTATACATAACTAGGGGGAAATTACTGTTATTAAACCATCTGATCTGCCGTGACAGGGCTGCGTTGCGTGCATGGGCCACGATTTCGTGTATTAGGACCTGATACGGGAGGTAATTGGTACAGTAGGATTCGTCGTCTGGTGGCCCCGATGTGACGCCTTACGGAAACTCACATGATGGTCTGTCCTACGCTCTGCAGAGATGACTGGTCATGGCGTAGATAGATCATTCTGGCCCGGCGTTGGGTGATTGCGGGGTATCAGCCAGCAAGTTCGGACGAGTTTCTACCAAATCATCCGCCAATTTCAGTCCATGTCTTTTATTTTGAGACATCATGTGATAGATTAAAGCAGTTAGTATATACCCCATCACAGCCAGCCATATCCAGGTTTTCAGCTGACTCTATACGTAGCACTGCAGCACACAGCGAATTAATTGTCCAATTGTATGACAATGGAACTTTGCTCGAGTCCCTCGCACATAGCGCACAATTCTCATTCGTGGCTAACTAAATATGACGCTAACTCCAGCGTGTGTGAGAGAGGACACGATATCCTCACTTGAATAGCCGCACAATATCATTCCATCCTTTGAACCCAGGCACATGATTTTAGGCTCTTTCTTAAAGGCCCCAAATCTGGATCGGAATTTTTCCATATTGAGAGGGTTCTTTTGCTGCCGCACCTTTTCCGACACCAAGAGTATTTCGTAGAAATCGCTTCATCTTGGCCAGCCAATCTTTTCGACTTGAAAGATCAAAATCAACAAGAACAACCTGTTCCAGGCACAGACCAATAGTTGGTAAGCCTTGCATGAGGAGGTATCCTAGAATACCAGGAATATCCTCCGTTCGGTAATGTCGCGAATGCTTTGTGGTGTCAACGACAAAGGTTGAAAGACAAGATTCGCATAAACGATCGACGAACGACACAATTCGAGACTCAATGTTCTTTTGATGAGATGAGATGGGGTTGATTATGGTTTCACTTCTTTCGAGGATGCTGTTGGTAAACAAAAGCGCTTGGTTGAGAATCAATCGAACTTGCCAATAAAATCTCCATATGATCTTGACAGTGAGAGATGGGTTGTTGTGAGTGTTGAGAGGAATCCATGTACCGATGAGTAAAGGTTTCAACCACTCAGGTTGAGAATTAATAGATATTGCCTCGACTGTGCATCTCAATGATGAAGGCAAATTCCAAGACCACTCTTCAAGCTGCTTGTCCAGTGACATGGCTTTACCTGCAATGATGGATAATTGCTTCCATCCATGCTCTGATTGAGGGAGGAAGAGTGCGGTTCTCCATTCCGCGCACAAACATGCAGCTTTGTAGATTAGCTCCATGTGGTCGTCGATATGCGGTAGCTTTCGGAGCTTGAGTTCATTAACCGGGACAGAAGGCGCTTGGCCAGTCAAGAGACTATTATGGATCTTGACTGATATTAGTGTCGCATTTTTAATGGGAAAGGAGAATTTTGGGGTATACCATTTGTAAGTATATAACCATTGAAACCTCCTCCAAGGCTGCAGAAGACTCTTCTGTCGTCTCTTGCCCCTGCATCTTCAAAAGGAGGGTTGCACCGCCCAGGTGAGAAACCCAGCAGCCTTCCAAGGCAACAGATTCATCTATCAACAGCTAGTATAGAAGTTAGTGAGAACTTTCGATGACCAGTTTCATTCACTTACCTCATACATGCAGAGGAGTACGATCGAGGCCATAACATCTTGGTTCGATGCCAGTCCCACATTGCTACTCAGTGTGTTTTTCAACATGTGTATAGACTCTCCGTACCATTCAGCTGCTTCTGTCAGTGCTTTGGAGCAATTAAATCTTTGCGCATAGCCTGCATTGGCCAAGGCGTTGATAGAGTTATGCAAGAGGCTATTCACACTAGACTTGGCATACATCCAAGGAAGTGAGTTGAACCAAGAGATAATACTCTCGGAGCCGCCATCCGATTTAACGACCCAATCAAAGAAGAATCTTTCCAAGATATGGGGATTTGGAGGATTTAGCTGCTGAATAATGGGTCAGCCCTACGAGTTTGTGGGGGTGAACAAGTATAGTGTGTATGGCGGACTCAATGCCTTACCATATCGCAGTTCGTGTCTGCTGTGGGCATCGCAACATTCTTAGTAGTTAACGCTTTCGCTTTGGCCTTTTTGACTACCAGTTCAGTCTGCCATCGCCATGTCCGCTCAAACTCATCACGATACTTGCAATCCACGGACCGAATTTTGGCACATTGCCCGCAAATTGGCTTCGTTTCGTCGCACTACATCAAATCAGCCTTAGCCCTACGATCGACAAGTAAAAGTGGTGCAAACTCTGATCTTCTTGCTGCGGCAACGGCTGCAGCCAGCACTCGGTAAGCCTCTCGATCTGATTGCCATTGTCTCAATATCGGATTAGGCAATGCGTGCGAG
The DNA here is from genome assembly GCA_011035825.1 of Fusarium cf. hostae. Lineage (NCBI taxonomy): Eukaryota > Fungi > Ascomycota > Sordariomycetes > Hypocreales > Nectriaceae > Fusarium > Fusarium cf. hostae. The sequence goes on along the minus strand of WEXE01000784.1, from coordinate 722 downwards.
CAATCAAAGGATTTGATCGGGTTTTTATTGATAACCCTGCTCTGCCGCGGGAAGCCAACTAAGCTTCGTGGCAAGCGGGATGAGGGGCGTAGCACGGCACTTCGTGGATCCGTAAGCTATGCTAAACCTCGTTGATCCGGCGAAACATGACGATGAACATTACGATGTCACCTATCAAATCGAACTACTCTTATTACAGCCATTCATACGGAGGCCTTCCTCGGCCTAGAGCCCGTAGGAGCGGCCGACCTGCATATAAACCCTGACAGTCAGCCCCTTGACCTTTCATATTGACGCGGTGAGATCTAAAATGACAAGGGTTTCCTTGATCTAACCGCTTATCTTGGAGGGCATTGTAGAGTAGAGTGGAGCTCTACCCCACCCGGGTAGAGTGGGTAGAGTGGTGAAAGGAGTACTGGGTAGAGTAGTGGGTAGAGCCCCACTCTACTCTACAATGCCCAAGTATGCAGCCAAGGCCACCCACCCAGCTCATTGGGTCTTTTTACGGCAGTTTTGCCAGGATTTACGGAAATAATACGAAAGTTTCAATCAGCTTTAACCTGATTGGAGGGGATATGCAAATGAACCCATAATTCACCTCCGTCGGCGTAACAGTATCCTCCTTTCCTCTGTTATCCCTTTGAGTGCCACAGCCCTTAGGCGGGGTCACGACAGGGGTATAGAGCCAATCAAGATAAATGAAACTAACGGTACTTTTCCAC
>WEXE01000783.1:0-24748 GCA_011035825.1 Fusarium cf. hostae | reverse complement strand
TTTTGGTCGGCATACTTGTCCGGTCGGCATGCTTATCAACCACGTTATATATAATTATTTACCTTTATTTAATTTCTTAATTTTTATTATTTATTTTAACTTAGTATTATATAGTTAAATAAAAAACCTTAAAAAATAAATTTCCTTAACTTTAATATATTATTAATAATTTAGTTAAGCTTTTTAATTAAGTAACTTTACTTAATTACTTTATTTATAACTATTTACTATTATTTAATTTCTTAAATAATTACTATTTATTATTATTTAGAATTATTTAATTAAATAATAAAGCTTAAGGTTAGGTATTATCTTATTAAATTAAAGTAAATAAAAGATATTTATAATAGTATTTTATTATCCTTATTAAGTAGTATTAAACTTGCTTTTATTATATATATTTATTAAAATAAATATAATAAAAAGACTTATTAAGAAAGTATTTAGGCTTTTAAAGATAAATTATTATATAAACCCTACCTCTTATCTTATTAAATATCTTAATAACTAGGCTAATTAGTAATTAATTAGGTAATAATAATAATTAGGCTATAAATTAACCCCTTTTCTTAAAATTATTACTTTATTAAGCTTTCTCTTTTTTAAGCTTTAGTAAATATAATATTATTAAACCTACCTAGCTTTTCTATTTTAGATTACTATAATAATTTTAAAGCTTCTACCCTAAGCTACCTAGGAATAATAATTATAATAAGGAACTAAGCTAGTATTAGGCCTAATTTACTAGCTATTATTATAAGACTAACTAGACTAACTCCTAGAGTTAGACTTACTAGAACTACCCCTCCTTAAAAAGAAAATATAATTAACTTTAAAAGTATAACTTAAGTAATACCTAAACCCCTAATAAATTAGCTATAAGAGATCCCTATCCTTAAGAGCTACCTACTTAACACCTAGTTAGAAGGATAAGAATATCTTCCTCAGGAGTATAACCATTTTAAAGTAATACCTGCCTTATTAATACTAGAATAATAATCTTTAGCCTTAAGAGCTATATCTAAATTAGACTTAATTTAGGCCTAAAATAAATAACTTAGAGAATAAGTAATTATATTTAAATAATAAAAATAACTTAAGTATAAGTTAGATAAACTTATTACTAAAATATCTTATTTATAGTTTAATATTATATAAGAGACTTCTTAAAGAAGTTATTAAAGATATTATAGCTCCTCCTCTAATAAGAGTATTAAGATTAGGGCTAGAGATATTATAAAGCTTACCTTCTTTATTATTATATAAAAAAGGGATAAGTAAATTAGTAATTTAGAAAGAGCTTATAAAGGAGCTTTAAAGAGATATAAGAAAGATATATTATATATCCTTTTTATCCTAAATAATATATTATAAGAAGGATAAGATAAATAGAAATAATACTATTAAGAATAAATACCTACTTATATTAAGGAGATTAAAGATAATTAGGTAGCCTTTAATAAATAGATTTTATTTTTAATTAAAAACTTAAGGAATTATAAACTATATTAAGCTAAACTCGTAGAGTATGCCAGATAATACCTAGGATAATCCTTATAAGAGTTTTATAATTACTTAAACTCTATAAAGAGATATCTCTTTATCCTACACCCCGTGCTATCACCATCGAAGAGATTGAGCAACTCAAGGAGGACTTTGTTTCCGGAGTGCGTCGAGCAGTCGAGGCCGGCTTTGACGTTATCGACTTCCATTTTGCTCACGGTTATCTCGTCTCGAGCTTCCTGTCCCCTGCTACCAACAAGCGCACCGATAAGTACGGCGGAAGCTTCGAGAACAGAGTCCGACTTGCTCTTGAGATAGTCGAGGGAGCCAGAGCCGTTATGCCCGACCATATGCCCTTGTTCACTCGTATTAGTGCCACTGACTGGCTGGACAACAACCCTGAGTACGAGGGAGAGAACTGGACTCTCGAGCAGAGTATCAAGCTTGCGCACCTTTTGGCGGAGCGAGGCGTTGATGTTCTCGATGTTTCCAGCGGTGGTATCCACAAGATGCAAAAGGTTGCTGTCGGTCCCGGTTACCAGGCTCCTTTTGCCAAGGCGGTTAAGAAGTCTGTTGGAGACAAGTTGCTTGTCAGTGCTGTCGGTAGCATCAAGACAGGCACCTTTGCCGAGGAAATCATCCAGGGCGAAGAGGACGATACCCCGTTGGATCTAGTAGCTGCGGGTCGTCTGTTCCAGAAGAACACCGGACTTGTTTGGTCGTGGGCTGATGATCTAAACACTTCTATCCAGATCGCTCACCAGATCGCCTGGGGTTTCGGTGGCAGGGCTAAGAAGAATACCCCCAAGCCTGTTCTGTAAGGGACGACAAGTTGCATAGAGTTGGAAATACAGTGGCCAGATGTATAGATTAGATCATAGATCATAGATTATATATTTCTTAAATCAATACAAGCGCAATATTCTAACTCAGTTTTGTTTCATCCGTACCTTGAAGTTATGCTCCGTGAGAAGGCCTTCAGAAAATGAGGTTTGTTCTCCAAAATTGCGCATGTGTAGAACATTAGGGATTTGCCGCTCTAACCGTCCATCTGACAAGCATGTTCCATAAGCCCACCACATTATATATCATTAAAAACACTCTGATTCATCTGTTAAAAGTTAATTGTATTTGATAAAGGCTGAAAAGAAAGTGCCGAAAGCATCAAGCATATGTCATGCAACTGTATCCGCTACCCTACACAATAAGTCTGTCTGGCAGATCGCTCATGGATGGAGAAGCCGAGAGGCCCACTACAAGTTCAAACAACCAATGGTCTAACTTGATATTGTTCGGCAGGTTCATCGGGTGGTCCGCGGGATTTCCGGCCACCTTCCACTGAAGACCTGAGAATTCTCGGAATCATGAGCGGACCATGGAATTAACTTTCCAACCAGGCTTTTCTTTATCCGGCTCTTTGTGGGTTACTTGTGCCCATGATGGAGCTCAGAGTGTGATCGCAGAAACCACAGACCACATTGTCTAGTTTCATTTCTTGCTACACCTACCGATTATCACAATACAATGGGCGTCGCATCCACCAGAAACTTCCCAAAGGGGAATGTCTACTCAGTCGAAGATGCGCCCGTGCCAGAAAAGGGCGTTCTCTTCCAAGTCCGCGCTGGAAAAGTCCAGCAACGCGGCCTGGGGAGAGAAATAACATCAACCATCTACAAACAGGAACAGCACGGCCTAACTTTTGTCACAGCGACAGGCATTGCTGGCGACGAATATGCCGCCAAAAGTCACGGCGGAACCGAACGCGCAGTACATCAGTACAACCCAGCGCACTACCCAGACTGGCAAGCCGAGAACGCCCCCAAACCGAACCTATATGATGTCGGAGCTTTCGGAGAAAACATTATTACAACTAACATAAGTAATAGTAACGTCTACATCGGCGACCTACATAAGCTTGGCGATAAAGTCCTCCTCGAGGTCAGCAAGCCTAGATATCTATGCTATAAACTTAACTCCTGATTTAAATAGCCAAGAGCCCTTAAGCAAACAATACAAACCGGATGATCCAGATGGAGTTTTAGAGTGTTACAGATGGGAAATATTTGCAAGGGTGATACTATTTCCTTAGTTAAAAGACCATATCCTAAGTGGTTAGTTCTCAACATGCAGAGGATATTGAGAGTAAGAAACGTCTCCCTCTAGCTATTGGCTAAGTGCATTTAGCTGCCTATGCCTAATATGTGGATCGATATTAGGAAAGAAAAGCTGAGGAGCTCGCCAAAGCCATACATACTGGTTGACGCTTAACTCGTTACCTGTCGTGTCCGAAAGCTCACGTTCAAGTTGAAAGAGGACCTGACTCTTAACAACCTTAGCTTCAATCCTTATAGGTTTGCTTAGATCACCTTTGGGCCAGATAATAAGTTTAAACGGTTATACTTAATTGTTGAAGGCGATTTGTACAAGTTCAGTCTAGGCGTTTCTCTCGATCGTAACTCACGAGGTGGTTCGGCTTATATCCATAATGGGATAAATGTTGGCGACGAGATCAAGATGTCACCAGGCAACAATCTAGGCGCACAGGAGAATGACACCAAGGCCGACCCGAATCTCGAGCATATCATAATCGTTAGAGGTATTGGCATAACTGCTTTTCTCCCATTAATCTGCGAGTGGGAGGCCAAAGGAGTACCATACTATCTTCACTACGCCGTGCAAAGCCCCGAAGACGCCCTGTTCCTGGATCAACTTCCCAAAGACAAGACAACAATATACGCCAAGTCATAAGGCCAGAAGCTTAAAATCAAACAAGTTATACCACAGCCCAAGACCGAAGACAAGACCTTCCCAGCCCGCATCTTCTCGTGCGGACCAGGAGGTATGATGAAAGAATGCCAGCGCATCACCACCGACCTCGGCTACCCAGAGCACATGGTGCATTTCGAAGATTTCGGCAGTGGTGGTGACAACTTAGGCGACCATTTCGAGGTGGACGTGCAAGAGCCTGAGACCAACAGACACGAGACGATGACGGTTCCTTCCCAACAAGACGCTACTCGACGTGCTCAACGAAGCTGGCTTCGATATACTTTACTTATGTAAGTCTGGGGCTTGTAGTGCTTGTAAGGTGATGCTTTATAAGGGAGAGGTTGACTACAGGAGCACGGGGCTGTTGGCTAAGGATAAGGGGACTGCTTTACAGGCTTGTGTGGATCGGGGACTTGGGAAGCTCGCGATAGAGATTGATTAGAAATGAACCTTTGACGGATATTAAATGAAATGACGGATATTACATGAGTCTTAACGGAGTACTGTGAATCGTCTTGCTTCGTTACGACCCTCAGGTGCCTACCTGTCATCATAACTAGCAGCACTTACGTTCAGGCAATCTTGCCCTCGAGAGTTACTCTAATTGGTGTTCTATTAGAGGATGGCAGCCAGCGGTAGATGTTCCAGTCAGTCATAGAGTCAATGATGAATGAATGGATGCTCGCGAAACTGATCAGAGTATTCAATTACGACGCTACGTCATTCAAGTGACATGGCCATCATCTGTACACCAATCCTTGCTTAGTCAGCGCACGGTGAGTGCGGTACCTCATCGCAGGACTGCATTGTAAAAAACACTAATCTTAGCACTCGCTACCATGAATGAACTCCTGTCCACAGTTCACTTTTAGTGGCCCTGAACAAAACCAGAGTTGTCGGCGCAATCGAAAACCTTGGCAATGGCGCCCGTGGCAAATGCCTCCTTGATCAGAACGCCGACGGAATAACTAGGCAAGTATAGTTAGCATCTGAGATAGACCAGTTAAGCATGGTTAGAGGAAGTAGGCACTTACACTCCAACGATGATTATGTAAAATCCAAGAGTCATAATCAGCACATGGAAACCGTACTTGATCTTCTGTCCCAAGGCTCCACTCTTGTAGCTCTCGAAGTCATATATCTAGAGAAGAGCAGGAGAGACTAGACTAAAAGGAGCGAAGTAGAGGGCGCCAGCCAGTCTAAGCAGGTAGTTTAAGATAGGGATAGCCTCGGCCATAATAAAAGCAGCAGAACTAAGAATAAAGTTAATGCTAAGCTAAGTACCCCAGTAAGTAAATGTATTAACCTGTAAGTGCTTTAAGTCTTACAGGGTATAGATAAATATATATTTAGTAGCAATATGCTAGTAAATGCTAATACTAAGAATAAATCTAGGTAAGGAGATGCTATAGGCAACCTTATTAATAATAGGTCTAGTACTAGTAAAAGTAGGGGTTAAGAGCTATATGCTATAGTAATAGTAAACAACTAGACTAAAAGAGAGGTATATAGCTTTAATAATAAAGCCGGAGAGAAGATAAGCCTTATAGTAATCCTAAGGTCGCTTTATCTCAGAAATAATAGACAGGAATATAAAAGAGCTATAAGTGCTGATAAAGATGTTAGTTACGTTAACTATGCCTATAACAAGGCTAGGATAAGCAATTAGCGCCTAACCAAGATCAAAGTCTCTAGCCTTAGGCGCAGCAGCAGGTCTATTAACTTGTAACATGGCTATAACAAAGATAAAGATGCCAATAACGAAGGTAATAAAGCTAAACTATATTAACCAGCCTAGCGTAGAGAAGGTACAAATAGACGAGAAGAGGGTAATCAAAACGGCAGAAATAAGGCTGAAATATACGGTATATACTCCGTGGTTTAACAGCGCATTGAAGCCAGTGGTTGATATGACGATTCCACCAGCTAAAATGAGGACTTAGGCGATGAGGACCTAGATACCAACGATTTCGCGGCCCCAGCGACCCCAGACGAGACCCATCATGTCTGCCAATGCTTCAGGGGTGTTACCGTTATGTGGCGTTGCCGTAGGTAGCTGATTTACTTACTGTGGCACTCTGTGTAATTGTGCTTGACGTCACCAAGAATAAGGCCAGTATCTACACGAGTCAGCGCCAATCATGATGCTTTTCAAATCAGGTCAACTTACAAATATTGAGCGACGTATATCCAATGATATACAAAGAGCCGCCCACGGAACCCAATGCGCCCAAGGCTGCTGAGATAGTAAGAATACTTATGGCAAAGTTGATCTTAAGGAATACAACCGTGGCTCGTTGCCAACTGACAGTTCTAAACTCGACACCATCGAAATTCTCCTATAAAACCTCCCTTAACTCGCCCTACTCCGTATCAGAGACGGGAGTCTCACCATGGTCGAGGACGCCCTTTTCCTTCTTGTCAGGAGACAAGTACTGCTCAATAGAGGAGATTATTAGAGACGCCATTGTGTTATGGTGGAGTAGAGAGAGGAAGAATGGTTGAGGAGGGATGGGTTGGGAGAGAACAGTTTGGAGAACACAAGATACAGAAGAGATATTGATGCTGGTCTGGTCCGGTCTGGTCTGGTATGGTCTGGGCGGCTTTGGCAATGCTGGGGTAAAGCGGGGTGAGAGGGGGCTAGGTACCGCTAAACAACCTAGCTAGTGACAAATTACAAAGTAGCCCCAGGCAGGCATGACGAGTCTCAACTCCCCGGTCAGATAAGCCAGCCGGCCACTGGGTCGGGTCCAGGCAGGAGACGAAAACCAGGCCGACAACATTTAGGTTTAAGAACTTAGGCCAAGAGAACAGAAGATTGATTGCTAGTGCCAATAAGCTAAGCGAGCAGGCACGCAGTTTGACCAATATCTTGTGTTGTTCTTAATTTCTGTACCATGATGTGCAGTACATCAGGACGGGAAGCCAGCGGTTGTGCACCTATACTGTTAATTTCCTATGTAGGCGAACTGCAAAAAACAAAAGCAAATACACGAAACATCTATCCATCTATTGTCTCCATAGCAAACGGGGCCAGAATGATAACAAGTACTGTAAACACGGTCTTTCTCAGACCTGCTCTGATATCACTGACCAGGGGGGTTATTTCGGGATACCCGGTGTTGGCTCTTGGCGTCTGCTTCGGTCAGATACCCTTGACTCCGCTCTGCACTCACCTGCCCGTCAGTTCTTTGCTTTTCCAAACTCAAACGCCACCTCTTATCTACTTGATCCCACCGTTCCGCTTCTTTGTTTTGATATTCGCTGGAACCTGTTGTTTATCAGACTGATGAGCCTCTAATCATTTCATTGTGCACAACGTTCTGCTGGCGGATTGTGTCCGAACAGGGACCGCTAATCTACAGGCTGCGCTAACGACTTATCTTGTTCCCCGAAGCTGGTAACTAACCAGTCGCTAATATATGCATGTATGCCCCAACCGCTGACAACGTGTCACTGTGGGCAATCCTGTGGCGTAACGGTGCTGTACAAGGAGCGGTTCATCTAACCATAAGGCGTGGCAATTTCGCACCACGTGATCTATAATAACCAATCTAGTACAGTAGCCGAGACAGTTCAATGTCCGCACTCGGAGCAGGGCAGGGCAGGGCAGGTCCAGGACAATTGTTGAGATTCAGATTCAGATACAGACAGAAATAGAGATACTGTAGGCAAAGTTCGGTCAGAATGGAATGCGGGGAAATTCCACACTAGCCAAGATAAAGAAACTGGGGAAACGGTTCCGCTCAGAAGGAGATACCCGGGAACGGGGAACCCCCCGCAACTAGTCTACAGATAATGTTTGGGGCAAAACGCCTCGTTTTTTTCTTGGCTAGACACCCCTGCAATGCCCCGCTCGAGCCGAACTGCCTACTCCTTGAGACGTGATAGATTCAATTATCAGATCTTAGTATCTAGTACTTCGAATCTACAAATGTCTTAGTATAGTCCAACCAGTATCCTATATAGGGCATATACTTCTTTCCAAGCCAAAAGTCGAACCAGTCAACAAAGCTCTTGAAATGTTGCTCCTTAGCCCACTTCTCGTAGGGATCAGTGAGACGTGCTCGAGACTTTGCCATGAGTATTAGTATAACAATAGCTTTATGCAAGGTGGGGATGTCTGAACAAAACTTACTGCAAAACCGTGGCCGACGTTTGAGAAGATCTGCATGTTGAATCTTCCGTTTTCTTGAGACAGAATTTCAACTGTCCTGCTGCGCTGCTCAGGTTCGAAGGGCTTATCTGTGGCAGGAACGGAGAGAAAGATCGGTTCTGCGATATGATGGTTAGCAGCAAAGACTTGGAGGTGCGCGTGAATGTTCGTTGATTGACTTGCTTACCTTTGGTCTTGAATACATCGCTTTCCTTCAGAAAAGATGGGTGGGCGATGGCTCCGGCTTGACAGATGCCGTCGGCCGACAGTTGATGAGTGACAAATCGAGCACCCCAACTAATACATTGTCAGTTTCGAATATTTCCTAGACCGACTCCACAGTGGGTTACTCTGTAGTAGCTGACTCACCAGTATCCAACGGCCGCAAACTTGACAGCCTCGCTGGTGCTGTACTCGGCCTTGACAGCCTTGACCCATCTCGCGGCAGCTTCCTCAGAGGCGTGGAGATGCTTATTCTTCCACGCCTCAAAGTCAAAATTTGGATCACTCAACGGAGTCAGAGAGTGTTTTGTCACAGGGTCCTACAACAGAGTTAGATAAATGGACGATATTGTTTGTTCTTCTGAAGTGGCTGATCCGAAGTTTTACTTACACCGAGAAAATAATCGATACCGAGAGTCAAGTAGCCGCACTCAGCGAAGGCGTCTATCATGAGAAAGCTGTTCTTGTGCAGGCCAAAAGCGTCGGGGAAGAAGAGGAGAACATTTCCATTCTCCGTGCCCGGCTAAGGTTTGGCGAGATACGTGTCGATACCATCAATTCGCCGCACCGAGCCAGTTGGCTCACCAGAGTGAAAGGCGCCCTTGAGGCAGCACAGGTCGGCGGGTTTAGCGAGTAATTTGTCATGATTACGATTGATTCTTTGTGATGACTGAGGTCTAGCGATGGTGTATTGAAGAGTGGTGTCAAATAAGTAAGTTTGGTTTTTGGTGACAGATAAGTAAAGCTACTGTATGATCGGCTGTGTCGGGTAGTGTTACCCGCTAGCTCCGAGTACTCCGCACTGATCGTTGGCGTAACGCGGCTCACAGCAGCCCAAAGCTAAGAACCATGATCCGAAATTGATGCAGGCGACATATCATCATGCTTTATGGCATCTATATCTTATGATAAATCGCTATGTCATGCAATTTGCGTGGACCTTGGATCTAACATTTTTCTTCCCAGCGGATAAGGCTGACTAGGTGGTTGACATGCCTCTATCAGGCTAACCCACTCAGTGGAATGAATGATCAATTTCACGCATCATAAGAATCAGGGCATGTAGTGAGTTCGTAGCAAAACAGGACCTGAACCGTCGAGATCAACGCTTGTTCTTGTCAATGAAACTTGAACGGAAGCTTTCACTAACAACAGAAGTATTCTGATTAGTAAATTTCATCCTGACTCCACCACGTTAAATGGAATTTGCAACTATAGTATGCTTATCTCGACTAGTATCAATCCAACTCTGCAGACTTAACAAGTTAACCTGCTCGCTGACATCAAGTATGGATAAGAGTCTAGAGAACTCGCGCAGATACTCTGTTGCTCGCCGTGCCCGCTTTTCAGAAGGATCATATGGACACGATAACAGCGAAACAGCGACGTCTCTGACTTTGTACACCTATATTTGTTCAAGAATAGGATGTTAGCGTGAATCAGCCTTTTTAGACTTTTTCCCTTGTGCCGAGATAAACATTGACTGACCAGAGAAAGACCGTTCGGCTCTAGACTGGGTTGAGAGAGTGAATTTAAGAGATGTAGGAATTGTCGACAGATATCTTCGCGTTCATCCCATGATGCAAAGTCTTGTATTCTTGGGGATGAGGTAGAATACGCTATCGAGGGACTTGTGAATTCCTTTCCACGCTGGCCGCCAAGTATGTCAATTTGATCGAGTAGCATAATTTGAAGCCACAAGTGCGTGACATGTATATTGGCACGAATGGCTTCACGTTGTATATTGGCCACATCATCTTGCCCAGGCGAAGTAGTAGGAGCGGCGGCTGTACTGGACTTGCTCCATGATCTGTATGCCGGCAACACCGTGTCGAGCATATACTTGAGGTGATGCAGCCTATCTTGGAGAGACGCTAAACGCACCGCGGGATCTTTCACGTGGCTGCAGATGCAATGCCTCTTGGGATCCGAACCTGGAGGTCTTAAAGCAGCCGAGAAAATGCGCGAATGGATGTTGAAGCCCGAAGTCAGAGACTGAGCGACTTCAGTCTCAGGACATGGGAGGATGCCGCTGGATGATATATATTCGTCGTCCACGGGAACCGGCATGAGGTCTTCGAAATTGATTTCACATGACATTACAGGGTCGAGAAATGTCAACCGCTCGTTGCGCAAGTTATGCATCTGGTGCAAATAGCCGTAGAACATCAACCAAAAAGCCTTTTTGCGCAGTTGGGCCTCTATGGCGTCCAAGCCCGCATAGCTCGAGATGTGCTGCACTTCCAACAGGCGTAACAGCTGCATGGATTCCACTTCAAACATCCGCCAGAGGTTGTTATTGCCTGTCTGATGAAACGTGACGCCTAGGAGAAAGCTACTCGCCCATTTTTGATGACTGACCGTGTCGAAATACGTCGTGTCTCGAAAGCTTTGGTTGAGCTTGTAACAGCCGTTTGCCATCTCTGAGCGTGTGCGGAATGGCAGGGGACTTGAGAACTCACGATATGTTTGCAACCTAGACGGCAATAGTCCGACAGTAACGGCGCATAAAGAGACGATCAATGTGAGAAACTCATCATCGCGTAAGTCACGATTCCCGTCAAGGTCTGTTTCAAACGATGGGCGGTGAACCACAGGGATCAGTGGATAAACGTATGTTACATAATCGTTGAGAATGAACCGCACAAGGTCTCGCGGGAAAAGGATGTCGGTCGCATATGGGAGTATACAGCTTGCAGACGGCACAGAAGGCTCTGCAAGCGATATAATGGAGCTCCCGGGGTTTGAAAATGACTGTGGTGAAGTGGGACTCTGAGCTTCTAGACCCAAGTCGGCTTCTGAAAGGGCTGGCCCAGGAACGCTGAGTCGGTACTCGGTCTTCCTTTTTGGGTCTCGTGCTTTCGATGGTAACTGAAACGTGCACTGGGAGTTTGACTTTTTGCAATTGTCGCACGTCATGGACGACTCTAGTATATTTGTCCAGAGCAGGCTGCCCTGGGAACCAAAGCTGCATTTTCGTTTCCGGAGGCGACATGCATCGCATGCTTGCCGTGCAACAACCCTGGAGGAAGCAGGACTCGTTGACATTGTTAGTGAGTGCCAATCTAGAGAAACGATATTGGTAATAAACACAAAAATTTGACCTAGACAATGACAGCGCTGTCGATCCTCGATATTTGGCCAATGGGTAGGGGTGGAGTAGCGCCTTGTCGCTGGGAAGGATTGAGGAGATGGACCGATCCATCCCCGCTCGAGATATGCTAGAAAGTGCCCCGGCTAAGCACCCGAAAGGCCGGGACGACTAAGACTATGGTCACGTGCACCACTTGAGTCATTGTTACACTATTCTAAGCTTGATGGGCACAACGCTTATTTGCATGATCTCTTCTGGGTCTTAGTCTATTCTATATATCCCCCGAAATTAGGGTGCGAGACCGGTCCAATATCTCGTTTTGTCTACCGCGAATGTCTCCTCCAACGGCGTATCCACACTGCTCGTACCAACCAGGACCCTATACTCACCCCTCTCGCTACACCATTTATCACGACCCTCGTGCCAGTAGCTTGTAGAAAGGACCGTATCCATATCAATCGTAATTTGTCTCTTCTCTCCAGCCTCAAGGTAAACCTTGCGGAAGGCCTTGAGCTCCTTGACAGGTCGTGCAACCGCCATCGTCGTTGGTGAGGAAACGTAAACTTGGACGACTTGGGCTCCAGCGCGAGAGCCTGTGTTGGTCATATCAAGCGTAACTTTGCAAACATCATCAACCTTCACACTGAGGTTCTGGAGCGAGAACGTGGTGTATGATAGGCCGTGACCGAAAGGATACAGAGGTTTGGAATCGACCTTCTCGTAGTACCGATATCCTACATATACGTCCTCGCCGTAGAGGACACGTCCTGCCTCGCTACGGAAGTTAAAGTATGTAGGGTTGTCTTGAAGACGACGCGGTATCGTCAAGGGCAGCTTGCCAGCCTATTGCCAATGTCAGCTATCATTTTGGGATACTCTGCCTAGTCGGATCGGGAGCAAACTTACTGGGTTCACGTCACCAAATAACACATCTGCGATAGCATTTCCCGTCTCGTTGCCACCGTACCAAGCATGGCAGACTGCTTTAGCGTCGTCGATCCAAGGCATACCAACAGGCGTGCCTGACTGAACCACCACAGCAGTATTGACGTTTGCCGCAAGTACCTTAGAGACAAGGTCGTTGGTATGAGCGCTCATATCCATAGTAGTACGGTCTATGCCCTCGGACTCCAGCTCACCATTCAGGCCCACAACCAGAACGACCTGATCCACAGACTTGGCTACTTGTGCGGCTTCTTCAATGGCTTGAGCAGGGTCAATTCGTCTGCACGCGCCAAATCTCAATCCTCCGTGCCGACCACCGACGGGACCAGAAGGCGGCAATTTGCTTGTTTTGAAACAGCCCCATTCCACCCGGACTTTATAGTCTTGGCCCGCTACTAGTTCCATGCTGCCCTTTTCCTCCACAGTACCAGAACCGAATAGCGTCTCGCCTGGTTTTTGGTTCTCGACGTTGCTGATCAAGAGTGCATCGTTGATGAAGAGCTTCCCTGTGCCTTCCACTCCGAGCCCAAAGTCGTAGAGGCCGCTCTCCTCAGGTGTGAAGATTCCTTCTACCTGAGAGTACCAAACTGGAGCCAGATCAGGGTGTTCATAGTCCAAGAAGAAGCAATTGGAATTGGTAAGAACGCGCTCGTCCAACGGAACTCGGTCCTTGATTCCCGCGGGTTTATTGTAGGCCCTCCAAGTGAAGCCCCGTTGACCCTTGTCAGTCCTAAGCACATCGCCCATCTGCGGTAGCATCTGGTGGTCCATCGCGCCTTGTGAGAAAACCACTTTCTCACACTGCTTTGCGATGCCATCGTAGGGTGAAACACTATAGTATGGAAGAAGCGACGCACTGCCGCCTCCACAAAAACGGGCAATCTTGGCGTTTGGTCCAATGACCGCAGTGGTCTTTGACTTGACAAACGGCAAGACATTATCGTTGTTCTTGAGAAGGACGATGGACTCTGACGCTGCTCGTCGCAGAAGTTCTTGGTCTTGTGGGTGGTTCAATCGTTTCTCGGGTGCGTTCTCAGGCACACCGGAGGCGCGCGAGTAGTTGATGAGGTTGAGGACGTTACGCACGCGGTTGTCGAGCTGTTCTTCAGTGACTTTGTTGGCCATGACAGCATGGGATAAGGTTGAACCTCTCCAAAGCGTTGGGCCAGGCATTTCCAGGTCAAGGCCAGCGTGAACAGACCCTGTTGTGCTATAGGTACCAAACCTAGAAGGTGAAGCAAAAAAAGGTCAGAAGGATGATCTTTAGATGTTTCCATAAGCCCACTCACCAGTCGCTCATGACGAGTCCGTCAAACTTCCACTCCTCCCGAAGAATCTTCTGCAACAGTGTCTTGCTCTCCGAGACATGTATGCCATTGACCTTGTTGTATGCTGTCATGATTGCCCGAGGATCACCTATGCCAATGGCAAGCATAAATGGCAATAGGTAAATCTCCCGCATCGCGCGCTGAGTGATAATCACATTAACGGCCATGCGCTCATGCTCCATATCATTGCAGACAAAGTGTTTCAGCGTAGCTGCGATGTTCTCCCTTTGAACACCTCTTGCGTAATACCCCGACAGAATACCAGAAAGCAGCGGATCTTCAGAGAAGGACTCAAAGCCGCGGCCACCTAGTGGGCCCCTCTGGATGTTGAGTGTAGGGCCAAGCACGCAGACAGCTCCCTTCGCCATTGCTTCCTGGCCCTGTAACTGTCCAAGCTCAGCCAATAAGTCTGTATTGAATGTCGCGCCCAATGCTGTCCCGCATGGGAGACATGACGAAGGAACACTGTCGAAGAATCTTGTCCCGCGAACGCCGTTCGGTCCATCGGAGAGGCGTATGGATGGTATACCGTGGTGAGGTAATGGTGTCGTGTGCCAAAAGTCCTTGCCTGTCCAAGAGTTAACACCCGAATGGAGCGTCCTGTCGCAATGTGAAGTTTGGATCTTACCTGCAAGAAGAGCCACCTTTTCGTCGACTGTCAGTTTTGAGAGTAGCTCGTCGACGGGTAGCTCATCTGCGCGAGTATCGCTCAAGAGTGGCGACATGATAACGGGATGGAATGGGGACCGGGAGAAAGAACTCAGATTGTCCCTAGTTTGAGATATTGCGTGAACAGATAGTGTAGCTTATCTCTCTGAGATGTGCATCAGAAGTGTTATTTGCAGATATTCAATCCGGCCGAGAATTAATTGCCCTCATGTTAACCTTAGCTTATCACTCTTATAGTCCACTTCAAATGATAGCCAATCGGTCCTGAACTTCTACCAAGCCTGGACCTGCGTCTGGGGCTTACCAGTTCTGGCAATTCTCCGCCTCCGCCATATTGCCTCCTCCGCCTAAACGACTACGTATATTTCTCCGCCAACTCCCCGCACAATTGACCGCCAATCTCGCTAGGAGGCCTTCCAGGCCGTGTTAGTGCTGTCACTAAAACCTATCGGGCCCATGCTGGCCGATCTAGCCGGTATCACTAGGTATCACCAGGTCTGGAGAAACCCCAGAATGGTTCTTATCTCGAATCAGACGCTAGGCCGCCCCTGACCCCAGATATTGACTCCACCAGATAAGGTATGAACCCCAATCTTTCAGCTCCTTAGCCGAGTTGGAGAACGAGGTGTGACTGCCTATAAAGTTGAAGCCAAACCCATGAGAATACCATTGCTCAAACATCCGCACAGAAACCTTGCAAGAGACACGAGCCCTCGCTTGTTCATCAATTGTCTATACCTGAATATCATGAGTGCCAGCGAAGCTCCAGTCAAGAAGGCGGACACCGTGGCTGACACGCTGGCGTCGGTGTTGCCTTCAGATGGAAAGCCTTGGTACAAGCAGGGTCATCTATTGAGGCTCAACTTCATTATTCTCTCTCTGGTCATGTTCTGTAAGTCCTGCGACAATCTCTCCTCGCATAATTGACGAGGCTAACATAGACTCAAAAGCATCCGCCAACGGATACGACGGTTCTTTGATGAACGGTCTCCAAGCGCTTCCCAAGTGGAACCTGTTCATGAACATGCCACATGGTGCTTGGCTTGGATTTATCAACGCCATTTACTGGTTCATGAACGGTGTTTCCTTCTTCCTCGCCGCCTGGACTTCCAACAAGTACGGTCGCAAGCCAGGCCTTTACATCGGATACGTCTTTCTCGTTTCTGGCACCGTTCTACAGACGGCAGCACATAACCCAGCAGCCTTCATCGCCGCTCGCGGCCTGCTTGGTGCTGCAGCAGGATGGTACACCAGCGGTGCGCCCCTGCTCATTAATGAAATCGCCTATCCCACCCACCGAGCCATCGCTTCCGCTTGCTTCCAGTGCGGCTTCTATCTTGGCAGTATCATCTCGGCATGGGTAACATTCGGAACTAGGAACTATAGCAGCTCCTGGGACTGGCGTCTTCCATCGCTGATGCAGATCCTGCTTCCTGCTTTGGCTTTCCCTGGTTTCTTCATTGCGCCTGAATCTCCTCGATGGCTTGCGTCCGTGGATCGCAACGAAGAGGCAGCTCAGGTCATCGCGAAGCACCATGCTGGTGGAGATATCAACTCGCCTCTAGTCCAATTCGAGACTGAGGAGATTACAAACACCATCAAGGCCGAGCAGGAGGCCCATGCCAGTGCTAGCTATGCCGACATGCTCAAGACCAAGGGCAACAGATGGAGACTGCTTATCTCGGTTTCTCTGGGAGTGTTCAGTCAGTGGAGTGGTAACGGCGTTGTCTCGTACTACCTTGCTCTTGTCCTTCAAACTGTCGGCATCACCAGCGTTACTCACCAAACGCTCATCTCTGCATGCCTACAGGTTTGGAACCTTATCTGGGCTGTCGCAGCGGCAACATGCGTCGAGAAGCTCGGCCGACGACCTTTATTCCTCACGTCTGCCGCAACTATGTTGGCTAGCTACATTGTCATTACTGGATTATCGGGCTCTTTTGCAAACACAGGAAACTCTGCTGTGGGCGTCGCTGTCATTCCTCTCCTCTTTGTCTTTTTCGCGGGTTACGATATTGCACTGTAAGTCATTAACGTACGTCTAAACGGTGCACAGTACTCAGCTAAGATAAATTAATTTAGGACACCACTAGTCATCGCATACCCTATTGAAATTTGGCAGTACCAGCTCCGATCCCGAGGTTTCAGTGTTATGTGGTCCTCAGGTATTCTGGCTGGCATTTTCAATATGTTTGTTAACCCGATTGCACTTCAGAGTATTGGTTGGAAGTACTACTTTACCTACATTATCTTCCTTATTGCCTTCCTCGTGATCGCCTACTTCTTCTACCCTGAGACTCGAGGCCGTACCCTCGAGCAGATGGCATACATCTTCGATGGAGAAGATGCAGATACGCAGCACTTGGAGGGCAAGGCCAAGGTTATGTCTGTGGAGGTGGAACACAAGAGCGGCTAAATGGGATTCCATGAATCTCCATTGCAATTGAGCAAAGCTGCCGCTGACAAGAGCCCCAGCTATGGGGAGTAGGTGAACATTTGAACTGGACCTACTGTGCAAGGCTTAGTAGGAAGGGGAAGCTAGGTTCCCCGGTCTCTCCAGCAGTCGACGATGTACTACTTGCAAATGAATCTTAATTATATGGCTACGTCAACTTCCATTGCCCTTCACAATATCATGCAATATCCTTATGCACAGTAAATCCTGACCCGCCGGGCGAAGCTGCAACCGGGTTCCGGGGAAGTGGGTATATCCCCGGCAACCAATTCCGGTAGATGACCCAGCATCATCATACGAGGAAGGCTAGATCGACAGCGTAAATAACCATATCTGGCAAGGATCCCCTCATTCCCCATGGACGCTTGGAGGCATTAGGAGGAGCTTTTGCGTCGACTCAAACGCGCGGCCGTCTTCGCAAGCAGTGAATGGAACCTTAGCCAACGTCAAAGCGAGGCAACACCCAGGAGAGGCCCCGCAAAACCCCAAGCGACGGAGAGCGGCGCCATCAGCTAAGCACCACTTCTATCAAACCGGGGTAGAGCCAGAAAGCATCGCGGGAAATCCGGGGACAAACCCGGGGAGAATCTGAGCATGCGGGGTCGGCTTGGCAAGATTGGTGAGCTTGTACGTTATTATCTCACTCAACTCGGCTTATCTATTATTTTAAATTAATATTATTATTACTTTATTACTTAATTTATCTAGTTAATAATAATTGCCTTCTTAGGCATTACTTAGCTAGCTTGCTTATTAAACTTAACCTTAAACTAACTATTACCTAGCCTATTATTAAATAATTATTAATACTAAACCCTAATATATTATAAAACCTATTATACTTTTATAGCTTGCCTTTAGATATTTTTATCTCTTTCTTAAGGGATTTTATATTAGTATTTCTTATAATAATACTTTTATATACTGTATTTTATATTAATTATATATAAATGCTTTTTATTATTAAATTTAATCTTTTAGCTTAATAAATATATAAATAATATAAGGTTAGTTATTAATAATATTAATAGCTATATTACTAAATTACTTTACTATTAAATAATATTAAGGTTATATTAAATTATTATTATAGTATTATTTTGATTTAGTATTTTTATTAACTTATAAGACCTCTTTAAATACTATTATATTTCTTTCTTAATATATATATAATACTATATTTTATAAATAATAAATAAATATTTAATTAGTTTTATAAATAAATTAATATTATATAAATAATATTATTAGCTTATAATTATTAAATACTACTAGGTTAAGTATTAATTGCTTTATTTTAATAGCTATTAATATATTATTTATACTTATAAATATACCTACTTATATAATTATTATAATTTAAACCTTAATTTCATTACCTTATTATTATAAGTTAAAAATATTTATAAACTAATAACTATAAATTAATATATTATATTAATTAATATAAGTTATAAATACTTTACTATTATTAATTCTTACAGTTTTTTTAATTTATAAATTACTTTTACTTAATTACTATTTCTTACTTATTATTTTACCTTCTTACTTTTACTTAAATATATTATGATACATATACCCTTTTTAACTAAAATAATATACTAATTGCTATTTACTTTTAATAATACTAAATATAATAAATTAGATTTTAAACTAATTATAATATTATAATATTAAGTATATATAACTTAAAATTAAAATACAATATATCTTAATAAGTATTAATTAGTTTATAATTTTAAAATATATTTTTCTTAATATTTAAAAATATTAACCTAAATCTATAAGGGGTAATAAATTCAGGTCCCTATCTTTATTAATATAATTTTATTTTATATATATTTTCTATTAGATTTAGACCTATATCTGCTATGTATCTAGGATAGGATATTGTAAGTAAGTACTTATAGTGGTATTTGCTTTTAAATAGGCATATATTAGTTTATAAGCAAACAGCAGGTATATTATGTTTTTTAAATAATTGCTAATTAGTTGCTGTGAAATAGGGGGGAGAGCCTGCTTAAATAGCTGCTTACCTTATATATACCTTAAGGTTAACCTTTTAGCCGTTATAGGTCGCCTAGGATAGAAAAAATACATTTTCTTCAATTAAATCAACTTATAGGAGTTTTCACTACAGCATGGTATGTTTTTTAGTCTGCGCATTACTATAGTTGGAAGGTGTTACGTTGAGATCTGCTTTTTTGCTCTCTTTGAATGCATAGGTCAACCCTGACCCCTCCAATCATCATAGATGTGCCTCACCAATATTAAGGCTCCTCATCCATACAAATGAAGGGGGGTCAGGTAATCCGCCCGGCTATGGAACCGTGTATACCAACTTCTCTGCGCTGATAGGTCGCATATGATCCTCCCTGAAGTCAGTATCATTTCGTTTTGTTACCAATCCCGACAACAATGCGAGCCCGTCCGGTCGAATCTTTTTCAGCCCACCCGGCATGTTGCGAACCGGATTGGGTTGTAGCTTTGTTTTGCCAGCTGGTGCCTCACTTCCGAGGAACTGGAAGAATCTAGCGGCAAAGTGTCGCGCCTCTGGCTTTGCAGAAAAAACCAATCCTAGACAGAAGCTTAGTGCCGTCGGCTTACGTTGGTAAAGGAAAATATTGACTCACCATCACCGTAATCAACCTCCACTCCTAATCCTTCCCAAACAGTGTCATAGATAGGCTGAATTTTGAGACTCGATAGGTCGAACTGTCCGCCGCCTGGGCTTCGAAAGACGTGAAATCTGCCGTTTTCACCAAGCGTACTGTGAACTTTTTCGACCGTGTCGAATTCTGATATGGTATCGAGGGCGAAATGGACACCAACCCCACCAGTAGCGGCTTTTACTTTGTCAGGCCAATCCGAGTCGTGATAGTCAATCAACACGTCATAATTGTATGGCGCTTGACTTAGAAACTGGTGGTTGGAGGCGCTCGCTGTACCGATAAGGTTGAACTTCCTACCAGATGTCTCAGCGGCGAAGTGCACCAACTGAGCGGCAAATTGCCCAAGGGAGGTAGAAGATCCGTAGATGAGGAGATTGACGGTATCTCCAGGTGGGACCGTTCCAGAAGAAAATGGACTAGGAAGCTTGAGTCGATCAAAGAGCGCTTGAGCTGCGGTCAAACTACACATGCTGACCGTCGAAGCAGCTTGGAGCGTGATTGTGTCTGGAACAAGCCACAAGAGGTCATACGGTGCAGTGACATACTCGGCAAACGCGCCAGGGCGATCGTTTACAGATGAGGCTATCAAATACCTTAGCATTCCTTCATCTAGAGGGGACGGGTCGAGTATGACTGACCTCCTTGGTGAAATCCCGCAACGCGGGCTTCCCTTTGAACTCGTGGATCCTGAATCTCTGCAATGTCTCTGCTTGCCTCGACCACAACGCCGGCAAAGTCTGTACCAACCACTCGTCGATCCTGTGTAGCGATGGGCGATGAAACATAGAACTCATCAACTGGATTCAACGAAACCGCGTGGACTTTGATGAGCACTTCACCTGGCCCAGGGACCGGAACAGGAACCTCCTCGACAGCCACGATTCCCGTGGACGGAGTAATTGTTAGGGCTTTCATTGCGTGCGTCAATATTATACCTTCATGCGAAGAGAGCGATAGAGTCTTGCTTTTTGTTTGTCTGGATGATGATGGCTATAAACCTGAAACCGAGCTTCCCTCATCCTGATGGACAAGATAATTAAACGACGCCGTAATATATAAGCAAGACCATTCGCATCGTCTCCAAAATCTCTTGTTCTCAGGCATAAGCCGCTTACCAATCTTACATGCTTACCTTTGTGTCATTACAAAAGCGGAAGGTGAAATATCCTGGCGCTCGCGCCATGGTCTCATTCGTCGTAATCGGCAGAATACGCGAACAAAGCCCGAAAAGAGCCTAGCGCACGCTATTACAGACCACTTGTTTACCCGATCGAACTCACCAGATGCCTCGGTTTGGCCAGATGATGAGAAATTCTGTTACCATTATGGTGTCGCACAGAGCGTGCTGAAAGGATCAAAGGACAGGTAAGTGATAATGAGCAGCAGCAGTCGTTCAATTTATTACGCCCGGCGTTTTATACCGAAATATATCCACACATTTCCCAAATTGCGTCCTTGTCTCCTTCGGCCCATACCATGTCCGCTTGTTGCTTTAATTTGTAAATACTACGCACGGTGGCAGTCGTCTTCCTATGGCGTTGATACACTCCAAAATGGATACCCAAGTGCAATTATCGCTCTCGGAAACGATAGAGCGGCGACAAAGGGCATCCCCAATAACTTTCCCAGTTTTGGTCTTGCCCTCAGTGAGGCCTTGTTCGTCAAGATTAAACGTCAGATCATTCGGGACATTCTTCTCTTGCATTTCTTGGCCTAGCTTGGCGTAGAAGCTTCGGGAGTCGTCTCATTAGAGCGAGTGGCCTTAATAGATACTGAGGTCTTCATATTAAGTCTTCCGTTACACTCAAGGAAGCTGTCTGGCCAGTCCTTGCCGACGGGCTAGTCCTGGTGACCCGGGTCATCCGGTAGATCTCTCTTGCAAGCTCGCGTAGGTCAGCTGCCCGCTATGAAGCCCCTGTGTACGGAGTAGCATGTGTCGAAGCCTGCCTTGCTTACTCCATCGAACGTGCTGTTGTGGCTGCAGCCGGTCAAGCTAGCCGTTTTTAAGCCTTTGACAGGGTTTGCATTAAAACATCAATAGACTGAGGTAGTTTTCTCTTTCCCCTAAGAGCTTTATAAACTACCTAAACTAGTTAGTAATATAAAGGGTTTTAGGCTAGCTAGTTTTATTATATTATATAATACCTTTCTTTATTTTTATCTTTTTATTTCTTTTTATTTCTTTTTATGTTTTACTTTTTCTAACTATTTTCTTATTTTCTTTTATTATTTCTTATTTATCTCTTTCTTAGAAAAACCTCCTCTCTTATTAAATTTCCTTTTTCTACTACTAGCTATTCTTTCTTACTAATTACCTTTACCTCTGTTAATAAAATCCTCTTTTATTTAACTCTTTCCTTACCCCTGTCAACGCTACGTCGCTTACCCCGCATAGTATGCTGCCGCCGGTACTTCCCCCAGCCCTGAAAGAGGCTTTCTACCTTACCCCACCCTGGTCCCTCTCTGGCCACTCATAGCCTTAGATATCGACAAGGGTTTCCTCCTTTACTGAAAATGGGACGGACCATAGGGATGTAGCGCCATGCAAGATGTGTGCCGAGCCACCAAGCTAAACCTTCTGTGGCTTTGCAAAAACCACTGACCCAATGGCGCAGACGTTTATACTTCACGTGAAATGACTGGAAAAGGCGGTGAGGAGGGAGGAAGGCTTTGGAGCAACGTTAGTCCCGGCCGGCCCGCGTCTTGCTATTGTCCTCATGACCACTGTCCGCCTGCCGAGTATGTCGCTGTACAGGGTATGTCCCCAGTGACCAGGAGATAGACCCTTAACCTAATTTTGTTCAAGGTGGATACCGATAGCTCGGTCTTTCCTGTCACAGCAGGTATGGGGTATAAAAGCGCGACCAGCGCCATGCAATATACATCCTGTATCATCACTCGTGTGTGGGTTTCTGCTGTTGTTAGCCGGCCTCATTAAGGATGATGTTAACATGATGCACTGAGGCTGACCGGCAAGAATGAACAAATGATATGGATTCAATTTATGCAGGACGGCCTGGGGTGCTTGGCCCTCGTCTCATGGCTCGCCCTTAGGCAGTCAGGCTGCTGCAATATACATACCACTCTGACTGGCTGTCGTTTTTTCAGGAATTGGAGGTGGCAGTGGCAGCGTCGACTGTGGTGGCAGTGCACGTGCGTTTGTGCAGTGGCACAGAGTTTGTTGCCTTACTCAATCTGCCTTATGCCTCGTTTCAGGCCAGCCGAGGATTAGTGAAGCCCAAGCAATTGCTCAAGGCCTTAAATGACTCCTCCTGCAAACCTCCAACAGAGAATCCATGCTTTTCTAAGCCTTTGATTGATCCCGCAGCTGCAAGTCTCATTGTCATTCAGTCTGATATTTAGGACAGCAACTCATTGCTCAGTTATTTCTCAGTTATTTCTCAATTGGGCTGTTCCATTCTCAAGGTTCAGAAGGAATGCATCTCTTACTACAATGCCGACGTTGTCTGCGTCGTCGTGCGGCTCGACATCTTGCAAATGGTGAAGGCGGCTTGCTCCGGACCATGTTGTCAAGTGCATTTTTCTCTCAGAGCAGTGGAATCCCACCAGCGTCTATTCAGTCTGTGGAACTGCCAATACTCGAAGAGCGGGATTTCTCGCCCACCGTGGATATCAGGCTTCTCCGGCTCATCCATCGCAAGCCCGGTGAATATATCACAGCTCGTCTAGAGGCATTCCGCCTGGGCTCGCCAATTTGTCCACCATTCACCACGCTATCATATGTTTGGGATGCCCCGGTCTACACCAAGTCGATTGTTATTGACGGACGCAACGTCCCCATCCTTGACAACTTATATCCGATTCTCGAGAGGTTCAGTGCCTCGGAGGAGTTCAAGGAGGACCGGTGGATATGGATCGATTCCATTTGTATTAACCAAGCCAACACCGAGGAAAGAGCCATCCAAGTGCAGTTGATGGGCAAGATCTTCGCCAAGTCGGCCAGGACAGTCGTTTGGTTGGGCGACGCTGACCCGAAGGTTGTCGATGACGCCGTTCATTTTATCGACTCGCTAGCCACGAATGCAAGTTGGCTCCACCAGCAGCACATCATTCATGGAGTTCGCCGCACGCCGGCTTACTTGCGATCTCCCGGGAAATGGAAGGCTGTGGAAACTTTCCTCCGTGCACCGTGGTGGAACAGGATGTGGACACTGCAAGAGTGTGTCATTGCGAAACGTGTCGACTTCTATTTTGGCGGGAGGAGCGTACCGCATAGGAAACTTGGCCTGGCATTATCCGCGATTTGGGCATGCGAGCCCGATATTTCCCTCATGACCCAGACGGCATGGACGGCTGCTTGGAACCGCCTGCGCCTGCGCCAATGGTACCATCGGCCGGGCTACTCCGAGAATTTAGGCCTCATCGCGCTAATGGCGTACTCTGGAGCCAACCATGCCACAGACCCCAGAGATAGAATTTACGCACTTTTAGGCCTGGCGGCTGAAGGATGTCGAGCTATGGTTGGTCAGCCGACATATGACGACGACATACAACAAATCTACACGAGACTAGTCGAATCGTTCACGAAGCGGTATAACAATATTGATATTATCTGCTTCTCCCAGCTGTTCCGGCACGCATCGCATAAAGCTCCCGCTGGTTCTAAATCCCCGGCAAAAAAATGGCCGTCGTGGCTACCGGATTGGCGAACGGTCGTCCAACCCTTTGTGGTACCGCTGATGGTTAGCCAATCACTATCATATATTGGGAACTTTCGCCCCCCTTCACTATGGCCCTCTGCAGCTGACGTGGATTTGTGTTCTTGGCCATACCATGCCGATGTCCGGCATAGACTCGATAGTCCTGGACTCAACGCCCAGTTCAAAGACGGCCAAATGATGTGTGATGGAATATGCCTAGACATCATCGACGGGCTCGGCGCACTTCAGGACCATAAAAAAAGCCCCCGAAAAT
>WEXE01000782.1:0-24880 GCA_011035825.1 Fusarium cf. hostae | reverse complement strand
GTACAAATGGCCAAAATTCAGCCGAAAATAAGATATAGGTATTAGATAAGAAGCTATACTCCTCTTAGATGTATATAACTTAGAACTAATAATAATATAATTAACCTACTTTATTTTATTAGATTATACCCTCTATAGTTATAATTATCTAAGCAGCAGCCGAAGCCCCGCGGATCAGCATTAATCCGGATGCCCCACTTCGCCAACATCACACATACCGCATCTGAACCAAGGGGGCTCTGACTTTGGGGGCATTACTGTCGGTAAACGCGTGAACCAGGTCAACAGGACCTCCCATCGAGGAGACACAACTTACATAACACACAACAATTACTGCGGTTCTGCCCCAACCTCTTTTGAGGACCGAAATCCTTCACACGAGAACCCGCTCCGTGACCAAGAACCTCGAGGGCAGCAGCGAAAGGCTGACGAGAACCAAGGTTTGTATCCTTCTCAGGTCTTACTCAGGCTGCTCATGCCGAGCGTCTTGTAACTTCTTAGACATTGTATTGAAACTGAGGAAATATTCATATAAAACAGGAGAAAAGATACTGGTCGAAGCATTGAATTTCAAGCAAATCGATTATCGCCGTGGGAATATTGAGAGGCCACTTGCAAAGACCTGTAGATAGCTTCTCAGAAGACCTGAGTACCAGGACTAGCTCAACGTTGAAAAGATCCGAGACCACCATAGCTTCATGTAGATCAAGGGAAACCCCGGCGCTAGAAAATCAACTTTAATGATGTTCGCTGTAGCCTACGCTCAGGAAAACATGGAAGATAAGATCATTGCTTCCTTTTTCTTCAACGCCCGGGGCGAGCAACTTGAGAAGTCTATAGTCGGCATGTATAGATCACTGCTACTGCAGATCCTCAAGCAACTTCCAAGGCTTCACCGAGTCCTAAATTCTGGCTTGGTGTCGAGCATTAGCGTAAACCACGCTTGGACCGTCGAAACATTGAAGCTACTTTTCGAACAAGCTATACAGAATCTTGAAAGCTCTTCATTGGTTGTGTTTATAGATGCTCTAGGTGAGTGTGAGGAGAATGAAATCCGCGATATGATCTCATTCTTTCAAGACTTGGACAATCAAGCAATGTCGTCTCAGACTGTATTCCAAGTGTGCTTCGCAAGCAGGCATTACCCTTACATCACGCTACCAAAGAAAATCGATCTTGTCCTGGAGAAACAAAAAGAACACGAGCAGGATATCATTGATTACGTTAATAGCAAACTAAATATCGGGAACGACAAGGTCGCCAAAAAAATTCATTTCGAGATCAAGGAAAAAGCATCAGGGAACTTCATGTGGGTCATTCTCGTGGTGGGCATCCTTCAGTACGAGCATGATCACGGCTACAACCATTTACTTACACAAAAGCTTCAGGAGATCCCTAGGGGTCTCTATGACTTATTTCGAGATATTCTTATCCGAGACGATAAAGGACAGGATGAGCTGCTCTCATGTATCCAATGAGTGCTTTTCGCAAGTCGACGGTTAAAACCAGAGCAACTGTACTTCGCCTTACGCTCAAGCAAGGACGCATCTATTTGCCCATGGGATCATGACAAAATTGAGGAGAATATCATTGACAAATTCATTCTTAGCTGTTCCAAAGGCCTTGTCGAGATCACTAGATTGGGAAAGGACCGTACGGTTCAATTCACCCACGAGTCAGTCAGAGACTTTCTTTTCAAAGAAAAAGGTCTTGAATCTGTGTGGCCGAGTCTCAGCTGGAATCTGGAAGCAGGGAGACACGAACGATTAAAACAGTGTTGTTTAGACTACATCAGTAGCTACGAGTCGTTCCTGGAAGCGTCGCCTAATGGAGCTCCGAACGTTCCTGATACAGCAGATGCGGAGTTTCCATTTCTCAGATATGCTGTACAGAATGTCCTGTATCATGCAAACGTGGCAAAGAAGGGGCATATCAGCCAGACGGACTTCTTACGAAGCTTTCCGATTCGAAAATGGATCACCCATGTTAACCTGTTTGAGAAAAAGGAATTCGCCAATACACCCCTGGGGCAGGTCTTTTGTATATCCTGGCCGAAAACAACTTTGCCGATCTGATTCAAGGCCACCCGAGCGATCAATCATGCTTTCGAGTTGAAGCCGAGCGCTATGGTGCTCCGATTATTGCGGCATTAGCTACCGGTAGTCACGCTGCAGTTTGGAGGCTTTTGAAAGAAGAAGTCAAAGACGAGCCGCCTACATCACCTTTGCACGCCTTGTGTGATAAATACCGGCGGGACAACAATCAACGAGTTCGTATTAGGCGACACTTCAAATATTCAAAAGATATAGGCCTTTTCTGGTATATCCTCTTACATGGTGACGAGACTCTTGCCACTTTTGCGCTGAGCTGGGCCAATCTTGACACTAGTATTCCATACAAAAACGGGCGGACGCCTATATCATTTGTCGCATCTTTTCGGTCTGGATGGACTGCCGTTTTGAAAACACTGCTTGATAAAGGTGCAGTAATTGATGTGAGGGACGACCACGGCCGGACGCCCCTCTCCCATGCGTGTGAGAACGGCAACACAGCTACCGTGCGATTATTGGTCGATCGAAGTGCAGAAATTGAAGCTAAGGACTCTCGTGGCCGGTCACCGCTCTGTTTTGCGGCGAAGAATGGTAGTGTGGCCAATGTACGGCTATTGATTGAGCGAGGTGCAGGCATTGAAACTGCGGATAATCGTGGCCGGACACCGCTTTCCCATGCCGCAGAGAGCGGGGAAGAGGCTACTGTGCGGCTCTTGGTTGAAAGAGGCGCAAACATTCGAGCAACCGACAAATCTGGGCTATTACCACTGTCTCGTGCTCTTTCAAGCTCTTCTGCACTCATATCCAAGGAATCCACTCTACCGCTACTTTTGAATCATGCTATCATCGATGAGCCCGATTACAAAGGTCGGACGCCCCTGTTACATGCTACGACGTCGTCTGATTTGCCCACTATGAAATTCCTGATTGATCAAGGCGCAGATATCCACAGAGCGGACAATGATGGATGCACGGCACCAATGCATGTTATTGCAGTGCATAACCCAGAAAAGGTGAAGCTTCTCATTGATGAAGGCTTCAATCTCGACATAGAAAATAACGACGGACAGACAGCACTGTTGTATGCTTGCAAAACTGGACGAACGCATTTGCTGGGCGCTACTGAGGGCTCTCATGCTCATCGTATGGTGGAAGAACTGCTAGAACGAGGAGCAGCTGATGATATTTCCGACATGAACGGCCAGACACCGCTGTCATATGCCGCGTCTAATAGCAATGCTTGAAGCAGTATCATACATTTACTTCTTGCATGCGGAGCAGCTGTTGATATAGCTGGTAGAAGCGGTCGAACACCACTATCACATGCGGCGTCCCGCAATTTCTGGGATGCTGAAGTCGTTGTGCGGTTGCTTCTTGACAATGGTGGCGCATCAGCTGTTGATGTAGCTGATGAACACGGCCGGACGCCACTAGTATATGCTATTTTATGTGGTAGATGGGGAGTAGCAGTTATTGTACGATTACTTCTTGAACGCGGCGCACCTGTCAACATCCTTGATAATAACAGCCTAACGCCGCTATCATACGCCTTTGTTGACATTATGAAGCAGCTGTTGCAATCATATGGTGCTACTTGAATTGGCGGCTCCTTCAGAGTTTAATGTTAGAGTGTATTTTTATCTGACATCCCTGTTCTGTTATACCACTATTGTGCTGCGCTTATGATAGTTTGAAGCAAATACGTAGTGTGTGATTTGTGTGTCTGTATATTATCACTTTTAGTAGTAATGTATCAGGTGTCTGTCCTTTGATTCAATTCCCGGCCGGGTAAAGGGTCGGAGAATTTTAGGCCGAAAAGGTGGGAGTGATGGGAACGAGGTGAGAAATACGGCGATGGGTCATCGGCAACTCGCCTTATGAGCGAACAGGGGGAGGCAGAGCTTTGGTATAAGCATGTCGGGCACACTGAAACTCCTCATAGGGCCTTTTTGAGATGGAAAACCACGAGATGTAGACTAGTGTATGGCAATACAGAAATGCCACGAATTCGACATCTTCCTTGTGTGAACACAACGGCTGTTCCAAAGAAGCCTTGAAACATCTAGGCAGAGATTGTGAGGATCGACGGCTGAAAGTTGTCGAAGACCGGGTGATGATTGCCTGAGGTGAAGAAAGACTTCTGTCGCGATGAACATTGAGTTCAACTCCTTCATGTAAGAATCTTGCTGTGCATTTAGTAAAGGGCCTGCTTATACTCGTACGTTGATTCCGGGAGTTTGATGAGTATCGCTGCAATGTAAATCAATGACATGGTATCGGTCAAGAACGAATAGATTATCGCATGTTATCGTATTACACTTCAATCTCGCATTCTATTTAAACCTTTCTCGGTATTCTCTCCTCAATAGCTTCATTCATCTCAAGTCATGTATACTGGAAGATAAGAAGCCAGAAGGGAAGAAGAGGCTCTGCAACTAGAACGATGGAACGTGATGATTTCTAGGCAGTGCTCGAAGAAGTGGTAAACGGTAGTAGATATTTAGTTGACATCAAGTTCAGTACCGACCTATCAACCATATTTTCGGTGTCTTTGATCAGTGATAAAGCTTCTTGGACTGTCAGACTTGAAGGACTTCCGGGTCAAGCACCAGCTTGGCTACTTGGATGACGCCAATATCATTGGTCGCTGAAAACATTACCCCTGTTGCTCACCCAAGGTGACTCCCGACAAACCATGACTCACAATGACAAATCCTTCTAAGACCACTGAGGCATTTCAGAAGACACTTGATTCATGTATCAAGCCACGGGAACGAAAGGAGCTCATTGCAGCAAATGCATCGGAGCAAAAGCCGAAATGTCCCTCTTTGGGTCATGTTGCGTGTCTCTTCACTGGCCAGTCAATCTACTATACAACAGAGAGAAGCAGGCCTAAGACATCCAAAAGGCAAGGATACACGATACTGGGTGTTGTTCCAGTAGTTGGATTCCGTTGCGTCTGATGAAGCTTGACCAGGCCGCTGTGCAGCAATTAATGAAGATTTACCTAGTGTCCGGTCATCTCAAAGCAATCATCGGCATCTGTTCCGGCTTACGTTACTACGGGTTCGGTGGGGGGGTTTAATAATGTTGAATTGGCATGAAAGTTCAGCATCCTGAAAAGAGGAAAGTGGCGTTCTCAACGATTGATCAGTCGGTGATCTACGTGGCTGCCAATGTTTGAGGCCCGACAGCTGAAAATCCTCTGGCCGGATTTGGAATCGTGCAGGACGGCTGTCAGGCGGGATAATGAGACATGAAGACTCGGTGACCTCTGGTATCAGCAAAACGTGAACACAGTACATATGTGGAAGTCTCAGAAACGAGGTTGGCGGTAATGCCCTGTATTGTGACGAAATCCGGTAGGAATCTTCCAGGTTTGCATTTTACTGTGAGACAGGTGAAATGTTGTAAGGGTATTCGACTGACAAGATGACAGATCATCGAAGGGATGAGGCTAGAGGTGAAGATAAGATTCAGGCCGTGTCTCATCGTGCCGTGTCTCATCGTGCCGTGTCTCATCATGCCGTGTCTCGGGACGCCACTAGCATTTCTCCCTTTCTATCCAGTGAACACTGAAGGGGTACCTTTTACCGAGGCTCTGCTTGTTGTAGTTACGGAGAGCGTCTAGTGAGTTGCATTTCTCGTCTGTAATGGCCCTCAAAGGTCGCTGGGTGACGATTATGCAACAATGCCACCCCTACAGTTTAATCATCACTCCAGTGTTCTCAAATTTCCAATCCTTTGGCTGGAATGGATCGTGGGAAGACCGACGGGCCGTAATATTTGATCATTCCAACAATGCGCGTCTTGTCGCAGCTGAATATCCGGAAACTGTCTCCGAGATGCTCCCGTATCTACAAGGCTTAGGTCGGCCTCTGAGACACTTTGACATTACTACAGCATGCTGACATGATGTCATCACACATTCAGCTGGGACAAGATCTGCCGCTGGGGGCACAAATCTTGGAACGAAGCGAATTCCAAAGGCTAGGCTATGGAATATAAAAGCCTTGGGTCACCGTCTCCGAGTTCCATCCATGTTCTCCATCACACATAAGCCTTATATTTGAACAAACTGAAACTGCACAAGATAGCCAGTATGAGTGTACAGGGTCGGTCAGACAATACAGCTCACCGTCTACTATTAGATACTTACTTCATTAACTAGGGCAAGTTCGAGACGTCAAGCATGGCGGCATCGGTGAAGTTGAAGCCGGAAAAGGCGTAATCACCAGATACGCCGATGGCCGGGCGACGCGATTTACTTTCAAAACAAAGTTCGACCGCGTGCCAAATGTCCAGATCACGCCAATTCTAGGTGGTCAATATGAAGCCTTCCGAAACTTCTGGCTTTATCACCTCCATCCTACTGGAGGCCCGGCGGTCGATGAGAGTGGGTTTTATCTGGGAATTTGTGGCGACACGGGTCAGACTATTAACTTTGAGTACCTTGCTATTGCTGTTTATACAGCTGGAGATGAGTAAGGGGGCACTGGGGTGCAGGATGGTTACTTTGGCATTGTGAGGGGAGGGGGTAGTACAAGTCGCTGTGTCGGTTAGGTATCAACCTTTAATATGAAAAGATTGAAGACGAAGAACAATATTTACGTGAAAAAAAGAGGCTGTCGCGCTTCCAAAGCCCATCTGAGCTTTGTTTGTAGAGCTTCGACTACCTATCAAAATACATTGGAAAGGAGAGTGATTGATGGATTATCTCTAGCTGATATCTGTTTCGTGATGTCAGACGTTACAAGTGATGGTGTTGTCCCTACTTGAAGTGTGTATACAGCTCGGTTCATTGAAAGCCCCACGCTGCCATTGATATTTGCTCGAATAAAGTAATCACTAATGCTTGTCAATAGAATGATTGGTCGCGATAGCTGCACTCGTTATGAGGGCTCGTCCCTGAAAGTATTGTGCTTCGGAGCTGAAGTGGCGTTGCAGGGACTGGGCCACAGTGACAGTCTTAACCAGGTGCTGGAGAAAATCCAGCAAGGCAACTACCATGGCAGGCAAACCATTAAGAGTCATCTATGAAACTGTCAGGCGCTGATGAATTGTCACCTTGGTAATGTCCGGCTAACCCTGGCACTTGATCTGTGACTGAAGCAATGTGATCAAGGATAGTGGCATGGCTGGAGTTACCCAAGTAGCCAGGATATAGCAATCAGCCAATGACTTTGGATCTTTGGAGAAACCGAATTCACCCAGAGACTATGTCTTTTCGGGGTCGAGAATGGAGACGCTGATATTTCAAACGCCGGTTAAACGGATGTTGTTGATACGCGCAGTCATGGTTTCAGTTGTCGTTCTCACAGCGCGTGCATGCAGGTAACTTGTGGTCACAGGTAAGTTTCTGGCTCCTACACGGCTTTTCTCGCTGTCATTTTGGTTGTCATTGTGATGATAATTATACTGTTCTCTCGTGTAGATGAAGAATCGGAGTAAAGTAGACTTTCATGCCCTTGGCGTTTGTCCTCTGTATGCACCAAGCTGACGGAGCATCACGCCAAGAAACCTTTTTCCGATTGTTCACATCTTACTGCGGGTGACATAAAAGTGACGTGCTTTCATTGCATTTGGTGAACAATATGAATTAGATATTTATATTTTGAATGCAAACACCTGGCTAAAATGTCCTCGGCCTCAGATAAGGTCAAACGTCCGGTCTACCTTGGGATCCCTGGTGATATAGTGGATGCCATTATATTAGAAACTTCTTTACTCTAGAAGCCAAAGTTAGGCCTCCCGAGACAATTGCAGTCACCTCGCTTTTAATCATGTTCCTCAAGAATAGACCACGGCATTACTTTGCTGTAACCTGGACTGGTAGCAACGCAACTCTCTCATCTCCATCCGCACCATCAACAGAAAAGGACCATATATCACGTATCATGTACTGGAGATGGAAAAAGCAAAGTAGAACATAATCTCATATCCGGGAGATGCACGATGACAAGACAAAGATTCGTTTACATCCTAAGCTATTGCTTTAGTATTACCTGCCCAAGGTCTGAGATCGCTCAGCCGATGGGATTTATTAAATCAGACGCTGATGATGAACTCATCTGCTATTACTGCATCTAGTAGACGCGCTTGCAAGTGATGTGCACGCAGAAGATACGCTCGTCGGTCAGTACTGATCACACAATGCAAAGTCTCTCTAATAAATTACCATGCACCAATTCGCACCCATTTATTGATCTGCAAGTCTACTATCTGCAGATGTGGCCAATTGCTGGAAAGTCGACTTCATGTCCTATGACTTACGCAGTGGATCAAGGTCAACTCAAGGTGAGCAAGGTGAAGTTGGGAAAAGTCGCGGAAGTACCCTTTTCCGCAGCGTGCCCCACCTTTCAACTTGAGCTTCATCTATTCAATTGAGTCGAGATGATACACTTTACAGTACAAGCGACATGGCGCGTTGACGAGGCGCTTCTTGTTGCGCGTTCTTTATTTCATCGTTACCCATTTCTCCATGCGCTTCTCTTTATTATTCACTATTTCGCATTACCCAGCGGCATTCCTTTCTCTGTTCCGCCTCCCTGCCTTCGCCTTCTCTCGAGTTCACTCACCATCACAGCCTCTCACAACCGCACCTCTTCTCCGCCACAATGCCCGCCCCTCGCCGCCTCAGCATTCTCGTCGCGCCCTCACGCCCCGAGAGTTCAAGAAACGCAGAATATCGACAGCGCCTCATCCATGACCTGGACCGACTGTGGATGGGCGGCCGTGGCTAGTTACCCGAAGGCACCGATCCCAGCAGACCTGCCCTGGACTCGCTCTACCAGATGCGTTCGCTGACTAGAGCCATCAAACGAACTGGGCAGCCGCTTCCCGCGCTGTTTGTCGTCGGCGGTCCTCTCTACAATACGAGGTTCACAAAGAGGAACATTGCTAACGCGGAGGCGTTTATCTTGAGGCGTATTCAGGAGCAGGGGGGTACTGCTATGGCTGATCATGGATACGCGAGATATCCTTTGTATCAGCCACCGCAAGATCGTGATGATCACGGTCAAGATGGAGAAACTGCCTCCTCGTTTGGTGAAGCTGAACTCGCGTGCGCCTCTTCTAGCCCTGCTGAACAACTCGACATTGGCAACGACACCTTTGCACCCCTGAACGACAACTACAACGATAACGACAACGAGATCGCTCTCTCAACTTCAGAGCTCTTCCAAGATGATCACGATGATGCGATGGAAGTCATCAACGATTTCGACGGCAGCGATACCTTGTCCACTGACCTCAACGAAAAAGCCCTTGCTCGTATTCGAAACGGAGAGTGGCTTGATGACTTTAGAATTGCTCAACTCCTCGACCGTCTTGTCTCAATCCAACCTCTCGATGCTGCCACGATCGATCCTCTCTTGATCGACAGAGTTCCTACCAACGGGTCCATCACCCATCGACTTGGTGATGGCACGACCCGCGATTTTCTGCTGCTGGTACCTGTTCTTTGCGACGCTCACTGGATTCTACTTGTGCTGCGAGCTGGCGACAAGTCAGTGACCTACTTCAACTCGATGCCCAGTCTTAGCATGGACAACTTGCTCCCTCGTGTTCAAGAGGTTGAGAGTGGTCTGGTCAGGGGCTTGGGTTACAATCTCGGCGATGCTGTGTCTGCTGGTCCAACGTGGTGCCCTGAACAACTCAACTCTGACGACTGTGGCGTCGCTGTTGTTGTCAACGCTCTCTACATCCTGGCCAAGAAGCCTCTATCATCCACGTCCGCCAGCTGCGATTATGCCACCTGGCGCCATGTTTTGGCTGCACTGCTGGATGATGAGCTTGTCGACAATCTCTCCCTCGTAACCTCAGATCTCACAAAAGAGCCTACCATCAATCTCGGTGTCGCTGAGCCTCGACCTGAGTCTCCGAGCTTCCGAGTACCGCGAGTGGATGCGCAACGAGCGACAACGTCTCGCAGCCCACATGCAGTCCAGCATCGACACTCTCCTCCGGTTCTCTTCTCGCTGCAGCTCTCACATCAACATCACCAACGAAGTCGTCGCTGTTCTTGAGGGTCTCACATCTCCTGCTGGTCAAGTCGATACTGTTGGCCAAGAGCTCCAATCGGAGTTGGAGTCACTCACCAATGCTCTTACTTGTGTGCGCGCCTGTATCATGGTGAATGACGTGGCTGAGAAGGCTTTGAAGAAGCAGTTGAAGGGGTTGGAGAGGCAAATTGGTCTGCGTGATGCTTTTCGGGAGAGATTGGGGGTGATTATTCGGCAGTGTCGAAGTGACCATGAGGGTCTTGAAAGGATTGTCGATGATGTTGCTACTTTGATTGACGAGATGAAGAAGGAATGTGTTTAGATGGATGTAAAGACGGAATAAATGTGATGCACAAATAAGGAATGGGGGATGTGATAGATACATACACCTAGATTTAACTATGATTTGAGAAGTTGAGAAGTAGAGACTGGAAACCAAGCATAATGGAATTATCACAGACCCAGCAGAGTAGCTATCAGATAATGGCTCTTGTTATCGCATGGGTAATTAGAGCGAAAAGAAATGGCATTGGACGGCATAATTGACGTGGCTACCACTTGCAGGAAGTCATAACTACAAGTCATTGAGACATTCAAGAGCAACGTCAACGATCAGCCGAAAGCACTCTTTTGTAGTCTTGCAGTTCTTCTGTCCTAACTTTTTCCGATTAAACAATATAGTCTTCGTCAGCGTGGTGTTGTTTGTATGAGAATGTTGGAACATTATTGAAAAATAATTATCAACCAAAGGACAGCGATAAAAAGCAATGAAAGGCCGTAAACATCAATAAGTCTCGAGATCTACAGGAAATAAGTCATGTGATTATTAATTTTAAGTTCATGCTTCAGATAATAAATATTGGCTTTGAGATGGCTGGAAGTGTCGTTGGAAAATAAAAAAAGTGATCTGATGCAGCGTAGTGGCGCTAACTAAACATTGGGACAACTGGATCAAGTCAATTGGTTGACGATGATGACGACTGTCTAATCTCCCAACAGCATTCAAGACAACAATGAACCCAAAAAGCTCGGCGGCAACATCGCGCGAAATCCTCCTCACTTCCACCATGGCAGCATCTCAATCCCCTATGCCATGAGGTACTGTGCGGCATCCGTATCTTTTCCAACCGAACTCACACACCACTCCTGTTCATACCTACCGCCATTCATTACAGTACATTTTGTCGCCGACTGAGCTCTCCCTGCTCCTCCATCGACTTGATTAACAGCATACCGTGTTCAATCCTCCTAGCTGACGCACTGTCGCAATCCTGAACGCTGGATCACAACGGCTGACCATCATCACTGGTGAACAGAACAAGGTCGATATTCGACGAATGCTTCAACAAACCTGGACAAAGGCAACGAAGACTAAAATGTCTTGAATAATGCCATGGCCTTCTCTCTGCTTTCCCGCTGTCCCTAGCCCTAACCCAAATTGCACAATAGGTCTACATCTTAGGTCTGGACGATATCCATAATATTCCTGGTTCCTGATGGAATGATCAGAAAACACTATGCCGTGTATTTATATAGGATTGCCCATTTTTTTTAATGAGGTTAGAGCACTGACATTCGTGATTGAAAGAATTCGCTATGATGACTTTTGTCAACTTCTGTAAGTTACCCTACAACTCATCTTAACAAATTTGATTCAAAGGCAACGGTGTGGAGCAAGGTTCGGCCGACATCCGAGTCTAACCGGCATGTCGCTCAAAGGTTCACCGAGCCAACGACGGAGTACCTGTCAACACATTCGCATTCACGCCAGAGACAGATACGCTCACATTCAACCTTTTCGGATGTACCTTGTTTGAGAAGAATAAGACGCTACTTGCATATCTCTGCGTAAGGTCAGAGAATTCAAGGCCAATTTTTGCTGGAGCTTACTTGCTCGCTTTATTTCTTAGCTGCCAATAATATTACAAAGTAGGGTAAAAGGCATCTACAATTAATCGTGCATAATATTATGGGAATTATTCAAGGCATTATACATATCTGGTTCCACTATTTAGGCATCCATCAAGTCCAACTTCGTTAACTGCACGTCCTCTGTTTATATTTCACTGCAAATTATTCTCATATTCATCATCCATCATCATTCACACAAGTCTTCCTTCAGAATGCGTCTTGAAAACTTCCCTCAAGAGATAATACTCGAGATAACCTCTTATATGTCAGTACATGACCTGACGGTGTTAACTCGGGTTTCCAGGCACTTCAATCACTTTGTTCAGCCTCGATTATGGAACGCCATCGAGCTTCATCACGCGAGCTTTCATGACCCTGGACGCCTCTGTCCCAGCACCAGAAGATCGATATTTGCACAGATGTCAAGACTCGGAACTTTGAAAGCTAAGAGCCTCTTGAAGATGTTTGAGCCATTGTCATCTGGCGGGTTGGAGAAAGACCTGGAACAACGCAAAGCGATTGCATCGCGAGTTAGGTCATTGAGCCTTGTTTTGAGGGGTGATTGCGAATCGAAGTCTTGGTATTTGCTACAACACTTGACCAATCTCACGTATCTGGAAGTTCACGGCAGCCATGAGTGGCTCGGATGGAACTACCTTTACCAGGAAAACGAATCAACCTTACTTGAACAGCTTGATCTTCCCAGAGCTGGTCCCTCGAATCTTCGTCATGTCAAACTCTACGGGTACATACCACGTTCCTTTGCGGCGTGGGTGTTGAAAACTGGCGTTAAGCTTGAGCGTCTCGAGCTTGGAATGCTTGAAGGCGGGGTAGAAGTTGAGGACCCTGCATCAGGTCATATTCACCGTGGGGAACCATGGACCCCATATCACTTTTATCCTGCCAACATGATGCGCGTACGAGGTCAGCAATGGCTGCCGATACCACGACCTTTGAGGAGCTTTCTTCCCTCGGAGGTTCTGGAGGATGAAGAAAATCAAAAGCTTGAGCTTAGCCTTCCTCGGCTAAAGCACCTGCATTTGTGTCAGCCTTGTCGTGGCGACGATGCTATTGCAGCGGGTAAACTGTATTACTGGTCTGCACGCACCGAACGAGCTGCCCATAAGAGTTGGCGACAGATACTTGTGGCTTCGAGATTGACGCTCAAGACATTAGTCTTGGAGCAAAGATTTGGAGTCCAAATGTCTATGCGGGACAAGTACCCGGAGCTGTTCAAACAACCTGACCCACGTGGTATTGGTAGCACGAAGCTTTTGCACATGATCGGAACGCTACTTACTCAAGATTATAACTTTGCGGCTCTGAAGCAGGTAGAACTACGGGGGATGTTTGTTAGCTCTGATGAACGTGGTCACCCTGCTCCCGGCTCTCCAGTCGGCGACTTTATGGTGTTGATGCAAAAGATTGGGGTCAAATGTCAGGCTAGACGTGGTTGCATGGTTTGGTTTGATGGTGATTATGGTGGCGCGGATTGGGATGCATGGAAGACAGATCTGGAGCATGAAGCCAAGACAAGAGCAGAAGAAAGAGGAGAAGCTGTAATTGCAGAATTAGATACTGAGGAGCTCCTAGCTGGCATTTAGATACCATTTATTATTAACAGTAACTGGTTTGGACTCATCCTTGAGGCCAGGACCGCAATCGTCCTGGCTCCCACGTCGCTTGCTAACTTCATTTGTAGATACCTGTTAACTTCCTACAGGGCCAATTTCCAATTCTCAGGTCAGTTCGTTCTTTACGGTTGCTCAGGCTTGAGTTTGCGGATGTGGGTATTGGTGATAGAGAGTCGGCGGGTTGTAACGGCGTTAATTGGAGCGACCTGGGTTTTCGTCGTCGTCACGGCCTTGTGCGTAGAAGTCTACTTTTTAACACAACAGAATCTTGATGGGGATGCTCTCGATCTAAATACAGGCGCTGCTGCATTACACATTGCGAGCGGTATGGAAGGAGAACATGTGGCTACAAGTCATGAAGCAGGTCCGGCTACTTTTCGAATACTCCTTAAGTAGGATGTGATGTTAATTCAAGATATAGAAATGGGAGAACCCCTTGCCTTATGGTTGGAGCATGTCGTGATATGGTTGAGATACTCGTCCTGGGGGCTTGAATCTGGAGATCAAGGATAGTGATGGAAAAGCGACTCTGCATATGGCTGGCAGGGAAGGAGTATACTCTCTAATATAGATAACTTCTGACATGAATCTCTTTGAAGTTGATGAATTCCGTACCTAAGTGGTCTTATGAAGGACATCCACATATCTCTTATTGTCAGTTTCCCAAGTCATCAACCAGTCTCACCGCTTATTCTGTAGACTCTTGACGAAGCTCTCGACACAAACAGCCATGGCAAATTCTCCTCTGGACAACGAAAGGCTGCGGAAGATCGTCTGATCGTTCTTTTGTATTCTGTTGTACAGGAGACGTTTTGGAAATTAGCCGAACCTGCTAACTACCAGCGCATCTCAAGGACACCCTGCGAGAGATTCGACGTCGTTCTCTTTTCATGTTGATCCCTGCAGAGTACTGTGAGCGTCCCAAATAGCCTCGGGCTATCTCTGAAGAGTCACAGACCGGCTCAGCTT
Organism: Fusarium cf. hostae; assembly: GCA_011035825.1. NCBI lineage: Eukaryota > Fungi > Ascomycota > Sordariomycetes > Hypocreales > Nectriaceae > Fusarium > Fusarium cf. hostae. Next base: position 10,312 of record WEXE01000782.1, on the reverse strand, counting down.
TCGAAAGTATGATCAATGTGACATTCAAAGCCATTCTCGGGGACTTATTCTCCTGGAAGGACCTCTTCCAATGATTGAGACTAAGCTTCAGCGCTTTTCGGTTGGGGCAGCCACCTTGATAGTTAGCGAATGTGGCAGGAATGAGAGAGAGGATAGCCTCACCACAAAGTCTCCTAGCGATTGACCTGCAAGAATTGCAGAGCACCAATCATCAACTCCGAAGCGCAGCCGTGATAAACTGACGAAGACATACCTCTTACCAAGTGGATCAAACATTGGCTGGGCGGGGTGTTGTTGCTTAAGAATAAATGGTTAAGACTGTTGCATGATACTAGATCTTGAGACCACGATAAGCAAGGCAAATACGTTAGTGGTGTCGTTGAGCCAGGTGAACAGCGGTGAACCAGTACCTTTTGTGTGGAACTGGACATTCGAGTAACGCATCGTCGATATAACATCAATTCATTAAGGGTTAGAAAACCGAGGTGCAAGGTCTGCCAAGAAATGAAGATGGACAATGGTTGATGGATCATGGAGCGCTAAGCCAATTCTGACTCCTCAGAGGGGAAATACAGGGCAGTATGCACTAAATGGCCCTGTAAGTCAACCTCTGTACTGTTGAGCGCCATTGCTGCTGCTAACACAATATGACATCACTGACTGCACGACGATTGAGATCATCTTCCAACATAACCAAGATGAATACACGGCTACCCAAAGAAGCTAAAGATGGGCGAGCAGTTTTTCCAAGCTGCAGTACAGCCGATAAACAGACTCGATCAAGTCCCTTCTCGTCAGAAACCTGCAATAATTAGACATCGCAAGCCATCCGCCTCAACAAAGCTTACGCATCCTGAAAGGAACCACAGAGTGGACAACGATATCTAGTTTCCAACCCAAACCAATATCAAGCCAATCATCAAGCTCGCATGTTCTCGGATATCGTTATCAAGTCTTACGCAAGAGAGAGAAAGGGACGTCGCTCGAGAGTGACGGTGCGTCAAGAAGGGAAAATATTGCTCAGCTGTAGGGAGAACGAGACTCAAGATCAGGGAATAGTCTGTATGGCTTATGAAACTTCAGGGATACATCACATCTGGCTTACGTACTATCCTCCTGGGTGACTGGTCAAGACAAGGTGATCGAAAGAGCTCTTACCATGCGCATGAACCTCCACAGATTGTGTATTCTTGTATCCATGGTGCGAGATGTCCCAGTGTTTGCGCTTTGAGCCTACTCCTACTACCAGGATCTGTCATCTGCACCTCTCAACATAAGAGACGATATCGAAGGGACATTGCGACTGAACAATGCCTGGTCCGGACGAACATCCTTGGGTGGCTTGACTGCTGGAAAACTCCTTGGGCAGTTGATCTTCAATATCAAGATACCACGGCTTCAGCGACGAGGAGCCTGCCTTTTAATTTCCAGGAGACAACTGGCGGAATCTGTTGCGGGGCGTAAGACTTCCTTTGAGTCTTTGACGATCGATGGAATCGCGGCCTTGTCCCGCGAGGCTGATCCGAAGGAAGACAAGGAAGCAACCTGCCATCTCACGAAGGTAATCCCCTTTCCCTCTTCAGTGTTGTTGAAAGTTTGATCTTTGCCACCTGACGTGCATTTAATCACTGATACCTTGGTCGACTCGCTGAGGTTGCCTCTTTCAAGATTCGCTGATTCATCAACGCGAGATTGCAGGGCAAGTGGCAGAACGGCAGATATAGAGGGCATCTTGATGCAGATGAATCAGCGCAGTGGATCCAGGAATTCACAGTCCCTGTACAGACCAGATGAGGAAAAGAGTCCGGCTGCTGGCAATTCTGTGGCGAAAGATAATATCCTAGGAATGTCTCGATGTCTTGTCTCTTTACATGCGGTTATAGATCGGGTGGAGTTGGTAGTTTGGCTCTTCTATGGCTTTCTGCGTGGTCTGAGAGGAGGTTGAGCAGACGGTCGGTACGAGGGTTAACAGGAGACAGGAGGGATCTCTTCGTGGTGGGCTTTGGGCTTGCTCGTTGGGAGGGTTGGGCCTTGTTTCGGTGAGCAGGTATCACCTAGCTATCACGAGTCAGTGATGTTTGCAGTTGCAGAAGGGATGATAGAGGATACAAGGGAAAATTTTAGTCAACGTACAAGTTGAAGGGAAGGAGTTAACGTCCAGTTTGACTTTTTGCTCATCATTTGACTGTTCGTTGTGCAGTGGTTCTGGCTGAAAGGACGGTCGGTTTGTGTGTTCTCGACATTTCTGTGTTCTGTTTCCATTGACGTTATGCGAACAAGACTTGAGTAGATCAAAGCCCCCAGATTGAACAAGAAAACTTGGGTTAACAGTGGTCTGGATGCAGGGGGCCTTGACATCGAACCACCATGGCAGGCTGGCGAGTATGTTTGGCGCCCCAGATGGGGATCTTGCTCACGAAGGGTGAACCAGACCGCAATGACATGGTCTACGTCTCCTCTCCAGCGGAACAAATCTTCTGGCTCAGGCGTACGGCTCCAGTAGGACCAGTACGTTCAGTGTTCCACTTTAAACTACAGTGCTGTTCAAGGTGACTTCATGTTCTGCCACTGCCAAAGCCCACTAAACGATTCGTGACAGTGGCAGACAGGATGCTCAAATATTCAGACCCCACAGTCCTCAAAAAACTTTTCACCGTTTCTGCTTTCCCATCCTCTTCCCTCACAAAACAAACCTCGCTTCACAGCACACACCTTTCCACAAATTACCAAGACAACACAAACAATTCACAACTTGACAACAACTATCGCGATGTCTGCGGAACAACCATCAAGCAACCCGGAGATCACCTACCTCCGTGGCCGAGTCCGGATGATCGAAGAGGACAACGCCTTCGTGAACAAAGAAAATGACCAGCTCCGAGAAGCAAACGACACCATGGTCACCGACATCGGGGAGCTTCGAGAGCAACTCGATGTCGCGGAGAGACGTGTCCAGTTTCTGGAAGCTGAACTGGCGCGAGTGACCGCCTTCTGGAGAGCAGCGGAGGAGGAGCTCACCAGCAAGATCGCGGAGAACGAAAAGCTCTCCCAGAGACTCGAGGGTGACGCGTCCACCAACGCCAACGACAACAATGTCCCCTCGTAAGCCCTGAGAAACGTCGAGTACAAGGGTAGGTCATCACTGGATGCCTCTGGACGTTGATGACATGACCGCTAATAATTTCCCACAGAGCCACAACGGTGAAAGCAATTTTTCCATTGGCAAAAAAACATTCAGAATGCTGTAAGTATTGATGCGATATTTCTTAGGAGAACGGGACCTGACATGAAAGTTCTTCGGCAGGCTTGGTGGTAGACGTGCTGTTGTCTCTTGGTGCGAATTTCTTTGAGGTTGCAAGGGTTAGCGAGGAGGAGTGACGAGGGGAAGGTTTTCTCTGGACAACCCACGAGTTGAACAAGGCATCTTAGTTTTCTATAGCTCAGACCGAAATTGAACACAGATGCAAGAAGTAAATTGAGCCTGTGCAATGAATGCTACTGTCGTGATTCTGAAATTTCTGATTCAACCAGGCCGCAAGAGTAACCCATGGAGGCAGCTACCCAGCGCAAGACAACCAACACCATGATGTCCAGCCTGGTCACTACAGCATGCAGTCTGCACAAGGGAAAACCCTCATGAATGACGCATCACGTCAAGATCATAGCTCGGTCGAGAGCCAAACGAATCCGAGTTGAGCATGTCGTGCTGCGCAAGAGCCGGAGCCCGTTTCCCACAACTTATGACGTAGCAACGCATTTTCTTTTCCTTTCACAACAACAACAACAACAACGCTTTCATCTCTATCGAGTCTGTATGACTATTTCTTTACAAGCGCATTTGCTTCAAACGTTCCGTCGTTTCCGTTTCTCACAACGACCCCTCCCCGTACAAGTTCGCACAGATTCAATCACCATGCACAGACGAATTCCTTCGCACACGTTCCATCGAATTCCTTTGCCCAGCAGACGGGGGACAGACACAATCAGGTGCATATCCTCGCCGGCAAACACGCTCGCCACAGACTCCTACCCTCAACGGAGGGCTTCAATCGCCAATCGGCCACGGGCACAGCTACGTCCCTCGCAGAGTGCCAGAGGTGAGGCGATGGGGGAGGAGATTGTCTTGTAGGAGGAGGAGAGTGATGAAGCGCAAGGTCAAGTTGGCAAGGCCAGGGACAAGCCCAGCGCTGCAGATAAGGGGACAGATCTGGGGGCGACGCCCACGAGGCGAAGGACGCGGCGGAACCAGATTTCGCCAAGCATGAGCTGGTCACTGATCTCACACAGTGGGATCAGTGACTTTCCAAACGTGTCCCGCAGTGGGAAAGCACTCTCCCATTCATGTCACCCTAACGTGCTGACGATGGTGTTCAACAGCTGCCGATGATACACAAGTCGAGACGTCAGATTGCTTCGCAGCGGCTGACGGCATCGTACCTAGCGAAAATACAACACCAGAGCCACGCGGCGAGCGAACAAAGAGGAAACACGGAACCCAGGTGTTTATGGATAGAGTCTGTTGGAGTTTAGTGGTAAATCGGTGATTATATGTGTAGGATCGAGTTGAACATTTGGCTGGTTCTTGATGGTTCCTCTCGTGTTCATGGATACCAATGCACCGTCACATATTATTATTCCCTATTATTGTGCTTACGCGAATCGGCAATGGTTATGAACTGAAATTTCTTCCCCTCTAGAAGTGAAAATGCGACCAGCGCTTGCGGTTCATGAATGCACTCGGAAAATTCCGATTCCACACTCATTTAACCCTCTGACCTCCTTCTACTGCCATGCTGATACGGAAGGCCCAGTTGCAATTGTCGTGTATTAGAGTCCGTATCTATAGCAGATCGCCATGACATGACTGCGCGGACTCTCTTGTACTGAGACAGTCAGCCCGATGGGAAGCTCTTCCTCCTCTCCTGAGATTCGGGACAATTCGAGAAGCGATTGCACGATTGTTGCTGCATTTAAAGGCAAAACGTCACGGAGAAGTTGACTCGAGGCGCGCAGCAAAGGGTCATGCCTTTTCGCTCGTGTCGCAGACTTGCAGTCTTGGTTTAACAGTGCGCACACTTTGACCGGTCCTTCAAATCAAGCTCACAGCCTCGGATAGGATCTTTTATGTTCAGAAGTCCATCGATCGATAAGGGGGGTGAATTAGGTATTCGTTGTGCGAGTGTTGGAACATGTTGTTCGACACAGGCCGCGTGATGATGTCGGTTATTTAGTCGCACTCGAAAGCTTGAGCAATCAAGTTTTTGAGCACCTGGAGTAAACAGGTAGTTATATCCACAGATGCCCCGGCACTATCGGGTTGACGTTGTCGAGTAACGACGGACATTCGGGTAGAGTACGCAAACTCGAAGATGAGAAGTTCGATCTTGGAGGCTGCAGCAACGAGGATATAGGATTGGTCCCGAGGGTTCAAATGTAAGCGCAAATTTCAAACGTGAAGCTGAAGAAGAAGAGGGTTAGCAATTGTCTATTGCTGACAGAATATATATTTCCTGACATAGCTCCAAGAAAATGAAACTGCCAAAGTGGTGCGTTGAAAGATCACCACCTCAAGGTGCCCAGTGACAGCACGTTCAGAGGTCTGCAAAGCACCCACTGGTGACATCCCTCGGTTGAAGGCGGTGAGATCTCTATCGCCGGGAGCAAGCCAAATAACGGCATCATCTTGTTTGTGGTTTGGTATTGAGTGGCTCGACTGGGCGCTTCGGTACTCAAATGCTAGGGCGCGGAAAGACTGGTGATCTAGAGCTCTGTCCCTTAGTCAAGGACACTATCTATGTTAGTCCTGAAGCTGCGTCTGACACCAAGGGCAAAGTTGTCGCTTCCAAGCTAACTCGGGTCTCGGAGGGAGGATCGATGGCGTGACGGAAAGAATCGTAAACCGGGCTTCATAGAACGATTGGACGGGGATCGGCAGGAGATCACGCGAGAACCCAAGGTCAGGAGCGGACTTGTGTGAATTGACACTGTTAGTTCAAACAACAGGTAAAGAGAAGAAGTAGACCCACATACCCGATCAGCAGGATAGCATCTTGGAGGGCTAGACTGATGTAGTCGCTTTTTTCTATCTATCTCCATTGTTTTGCACAATAAGGACCATCAGTCTGATCTCAAACGACAATGCTAATATTGTAACTCCCCCGGCGGAGTAGCCTTTGTTTTTTTAACGCCAACTCTACTAATAGAATTCGCACACAGACCCGAAGCCTTCAAGCCTCATGACCTCCTATTGCTTCAATCTGCTTGTCCAACTCTACAGCCGCATCGTTATTCAACTCAATCACACGTTCCACCATACGCAAATGCTGTTCCGTTTCCGGCGAGGCATCCATCTCCCGCTCAACTATCATACGTACAGCCACCAGAGCCCTCGTGCAGCGGTGAAGCCGCTTGTTGTGCCTTATTCCTGAAGATATAAAACTAAGCGATGCATGACATGATGCGGGACTAAGCGGGCGACCGTGATATGTCTTACCTGTCCCTCTATTAGATTGGTTATACATGATGTAACTGATGAGTTGTGGAAGGATCATTGATTTGCCATTTACTGCAAATCGTCAGAATAAACGATGGCTCTGCCACGCTTTGCATCTCACTAGGCATCTATGACACACCTAATGACCCTGAATTTCTTAGAACCACACCAGGCCCAGAACTGACGCTTGCCTTAGGCACGACCTCGATCTTTATTTGCATTTGCATATCTCTCGATCGCCTATACTTGGATCAAAGCTGCATGAGCACTCTGGCCGTAATACCGACTTTTCTGTGACTCGCAGGCAAGACGCTGTCTCATAACGAAACTGTTTATGCGTCTTTGTATTGGCTGCTCGTGCTAGAACAGAGTCATATGGCCCATGTCTGCGTTGACATGTGTATGTGCTTGTCGTTGACTAGATAGCTGCCATAGGCGGTAGCTTACTTGGTCTTTTTGAACATGCCGTTGCGCCTCAGTATGCTCCCGGCCTTCTTCAAGTTGGCGCTCATCACTTAGGCCATACCAAAATCATGCCGAAAANCTAGATAGCTGCCATAGGCGGTAGCTTACTTGGTCTTTTTGAACATGCCGTTGCGCCTCAGTATGCTCCCGGCCTTCTTCAAGTTGGCGCTCATCACTTAGGCCATACCGTCTTCATGCTCACGGTGTCATCTTGGGTCTCGGTCTTGCTTTTTCTTGCTTCCTTCCTCGGTGCAGATCTCGTAGCAGGTGGTATCTGTCGTATCGTTTCTTATGCGCAGAGTGATCTTCTGACTTTATAAGATGTTTCTCTCTCCTGACGGGACCTTGTCCTTGATTACTCTATGACCGCTTCGACGTACAAGTGTTGAATCAGAGTGATGATATCTATTATATCCCTGTTGACGATCAGTTTGGAGCTAGTGATGTTTATCATGTCTTTAACCGTCGTGGAAACCATGGTCTGGTTTGTGAACAAGTCCGTATGCAGGTCTATGTTCTCGTTCATTGCCTCATCGTTTCTCCACGCTATGCGGAGAACAACATCTTCGGCACGTTTGTAGCCCACAAAAGGCGATTTCTTACAGCACATTTGTGTTTTTATGCTTGATTGGTGACATACTTGTTCCTTTGTTCGATTATATAAGCATATTAAGACCGCTCTTTATGGTCCCTTTCCTTGTTCGTGAAGCTAGTTGGTGTGGGCATCATGGTGGTCTTATCTACCGAGGTGTACTTCAACTTATCGCAGAATAAATACAGGAAGTAGATTAAGGGTGCCTTCTATCTGCTTGTACCCGTACCTGTGCGCGAAAAGGTTTTAACTTGGTAAATGGACCTCTCTACACAGATTCGCGGGTGCCATCCTTAATCCCTAAGGTTTGATATTATGGTCTGTAATAACTTTTATAGCTGGGAAGAAAGACCTATTTATACAGACATATCTTTCTCAAACCGTCTCCTTCAACAAATTCCATCCGGCCTTTTTCAACATGACGATTTGCAACAGGTACTACAACCATGTCAGTGTCATTGGACGACCGAGAGGTCTCGGACGTGCGAGGTCAAATGTCACCTCGCCACAACAACGCAATCCAACGCCGTGAGGCTGTCATAGGTCGGGGAAAATCAGCTCGACCTTCGTGCTGGTTTCGAACTGATAGAAGACTTAACCGCTACATAATACAGCATTAGTTCAACACGGTCATCTTATTGGAAGAAAAGTTCCTTAAAGAAGACGATAAGATATAGGATTTATGCTGTGAGCTGTATCGTTGTCGGGATTCAACTGCAACATGAACCAGTCTTTTGCTCTTCTCGAACTAACATTCTTCGTTAGGCCAGTTAACGTTAAACGCACTCCTATGTACCAAACTATCGAACTCTCAAAAGAGGTGGCTGCGCCATTTATAGCATGTTTCTTCCATAGTCGAGGGTTATATATATGTTTTCAATACCACTGTCCCCAATCTCAATAATGAGAAGAGTCGCCTCAATTCTAAGCTATATTTTTTTTTTGGTTCACTTTGGCATTGATGAAGTTCCATTGGTAAACAGAAAAAGGCTTCCTGCAAAGTTATGTCTACCTGGAATATCGACCCGAGAGCTGGTTTGGTGACTATTAGAATACGTAGGATGGTCTTAGATTCATGAGAGCACATCAGCAATGGACACTTCCCTCCCAAGCTTGTGGATGAGACCAAGAAGCTTCCCGATTACGCGGCCTGCCCTCCCGGGGGTTAATAAAGTGATGCAAAACATTTTCTTCTGATTGTCATTCTGATTCTTAAAATGGCTGTCTAGATGTTTTACAAAGCGGGAAAGTTCTGGTCATTGTGCCATGCTCCAACCGAGGGTTGCGTATGGTGGTATTTATCTCTGGAAGCCTATCTTTGTGCTAATCTTGTTCGCCTTATGGCCTCGCGATTTATTGTTTACATCATGTTGAGGAGAGACGTTGGCCGGGCTATTACAGCGATAATGATTACAGCATTTGCTTATCACGACAAAGAATTTTGCAGCATACTCAATGTCACACGTATACCATGACACTAAGGGAAAGACAAGACACAATCTGTGACAGACGCTGGCCGATGAGGTCAACGACTAATACTCGGATATTCCGAAACCCGTTACTTCTGATTATGAGGAGCCTGGAGGCAGGCAATGGATAGGATATCCGAAGGAGGATCCACAGGTCTCGGGTATTACCATATCCGGTTAGACATTGCTACGCTCGGGCAAGGGAGCCGAGCACATCAGCTACAATTCGATTCGCTAAAAGCATTAAAAACACATGCTACAACAAGCCATTCAGTGAGCTATCTAGTCGCCAAAATCAAATCCCTCCCGATGCTAGCAAAAATGTCACAATCAACTGCAAGGGCACTGCAACGTCTGAAGGGTCATTCCAGCCTCTCCTTGTGGCGAAGCCTGCCACATGGGTACACCAGGCGCTCATTTTCTGTCACATGCTCAAGACGCCTTATGGAGACGAGCGGCTTCTCAGATACGCAATTGACTGTTCGAGAAGCTATCAGTCAGCTCTGCTCCAATTTCCCCAACACCTACTGGCAGGAAAGAGATCAGACTGAACAGGATCCTCAAGACTTTCACGCTGCCCTCGCCAAGGACGGATGGCTCGGCATAGCCCTCCCCGAGGCCCTCGGCGGTTCAGGGCTAGGCATCTCCGAGGCGGTTATGATGATGCAAACTATTACCGAGAGCGGCGCAGGCATGGCAGGCGCCCAGGCAATCCATGCGAATGTCTATGCTACGCAGCCCCTAGCAAAATTCGGCACAGAGAAGCAGCTGGAAAGCATAATACCCAACATCATCCAAGGCAAATGGCGAGTTTGTTTCGGCGTCACAGAACCCAATAGTGGTCTCGACACATTGCGGCTGACCACCACGGCTACCAAACAGCAAGATGGCTCATATCGCGTCAGCGGCCAAAAGATTTGGATTACCTGCGCCCAGGTCGCATCCAAGATGATTCTGTTGGCGCGAACTGCTCCATTAGACCCCAAGAAGCCGAGCCATGGATTATCTCTTTTTTGCATTGATCTCAACCGAGACCAGCCAGGTCTAGACCTGCGCAAGATAAGGAAGATGGGAGGAAAGGCTGTTGATGCAAACGAGGTCTTCTTTGACAATTATAGCATCCCTGCTGATAGCCTTATCGGAGACGAAGGACAGGGCTTCAAGATTATCCTACATGGCATGAATGCCGAGCGTTGTCTTCTGGCCGGCGAGGCTCTTGGCCTTGGTTACGCAGCTTTGAACAAGGCAGCCGAGTATGCCAGGGATTTTCGGCGCCGTTTTTGACGAGGGTGT
>WEXE01000781.1:0-25341 GCA_011035825.1 Fusarium cf. hostae | reverse complement strand
TAATAAATAATTAATAATATACTTTAATAATACTTAAATATCTTTATAATATATTACTTAAATAATATCTTAATCTTCTTAAATAATAAGGAAGAATATAAAGAATATATTAATAAGGTTTTAAAAGCCTTATAAAATACTAACTTACTAATTAAATTAAAGAAAAGTTACTTTTATATAAAAGAAGTAAACTTATAAAGAAAGATAAAAAGTTTATATAAAAATAAAATATATAAATAATATTTAAAGTATTATAATAAGTAATCCTTAATAAACTAATATTAGTTATATTTAACCTTAATAAGGAAATAAAACTAAAAACTAACTTATTAGATTTTACTTTAAAAGGATAAATTAAATAATAAATAATAAAATAAAAGCTTTACCTAATTATGTTTTATTCTTATAAATTATATAAAGTAAAGCTTAACTACCTTATTTATAATAAAGAATTCCTAGTAATTATTAATTACTTTAAAGAATTTAGATATTACCTTATAAGAAGTATATACTAAATTAAAGTTTATATTAATTATTAAAACATTTTATACTTTACCTTAATATAAGAACTTAATTAATAATAATTATAATATATTAAATACCTTTATAAATTTAACTTTATAATTATTTANTTACCTTATAAGAAGTATATACTAAATTAAAGTTTATATTAATTATTAAAACATTTTATACTTTACCTTAATATAAGAACTTAATTAATAATAATTATAATATATTAAATACCTTTATAAATTTAACTTTATAATTATTTATAAAAAAGAATTAGATAATAGAAAAGCAGATATAATTAGTAAATAACTAGATTATAATACTAATATGCTAAAAATAAAAAAATAACTTTTAAGGAAAAATTAGAAAAAAGAATACTAGTTTATATAACTAGTATAAATATTAAAATAGATATAATTAGCATTAATAAAAGAAGTCTTAAAAAATAAATTATATAACTTCCTTTATAAATTCTATTTATACTTATTATATAGATATTAAGAAGTTATAAAAACCTTTAAATAGCTATAATAATAAAGATATAAGATCTAAAGAAAAGAAGTAAAAAAAATAATTAAATAATATAACCTATATATAAAGATAAGGTTATAATAGTATAAATTATATAAGTTATTATAACTATTAGAAGTAGTAAAAAGACCTTAAAGTTTAATTATAATAGACTTTATAACTAAGCTGCCTTTATTAAAAGAACCTTTAACTAAAATCTTTTATAATAGCATCTTAGTTATAGTAAATTAGTTTATTAAGNAAAAAAAATAATTAAATAATATAACCTATATATAAAGATAAGGTTATAATAGTATAAATTATATAAGTTATTATAACTATTAGAAGTAGTAAAAAGACCTTAAAGTTTAATTATAATAGACTTTATAACTAAGCTGCCTTTATTAAAAGAACCTTTAACTAAAATCTTTTATAATAGCATCTTAGTTATAGTAAATTAGTTTATTAAGTTTTCTTATTATATACCTTATTAAGAAGATATAAATACAGAATAAATAATATATATTTTCTATAATAAAATAATTTAAGAATATAGGCTACTTTATAAAATCCTAATAAATAGAGGAATTATATTTATTAGTAAATTCTAGGAAGTACTTATAATATATATAAAACTAAACTATTAATTATTAATAGCCTTTAAATTATAAATAAATAAATAAATTAAATAAATAAATTAAGTACTAAAATAATACTTATAATATTATATTAACTATAAGTAATTAGGTAGAAAAGCTATTAAGTGCCTAACTTACTTATAATATAGTATATAATAAAAGCATTAAGATAATCCTATTCATAGCTAATTTTAGATTTAACCTAAACTTATATTATATAATATAAAAACTAAAAATAGTTAACCTAGCTGCTATAATTAAAAGTAAGGATTTAAAAGCCTTATATAAGGAATTAAAGAGAAAGTTAGAATTTATTAAAAAATAAATAAAAAAATATTATAATATAAAAAGGATTAAGAGATTAACCTTTTTAAAGGGAGATATAGTTTACTTAGCTATAAAAAACATTATAATAAAATAATTAAGTTATAAATTAAATTATAAGTATATTAAACCTTATAAAGTTAAAAGGAAATTTTTAGAAAATAATTATAAACTAGACTTATTACTAAAAGTTAGGCTTTATTTAATCTTTTATATTATATTACTTAAATAAATAGCTAATATAATATAAATTAAGACTNAAATAATTATAAACTAGACTTATTACTAAAAGTTAGGCTTTATTTAATCTTTTATATTATATTACTTAAATAAATAGCTAATATAATATAAATTAAGACTGGTAATAAACTAAAAGAAATTAAAAGACTAAAAGTTTATAAAGTAAAGGTAATAAGAGATATAAGGAGAATTAATAAATAAATAAAATATCTTATTAAATAGAAAAACTACCTAAAAAATAAAAATATATAAAAACTTATAAAATACCTTATTAATGCCTAATAACTCCTAAAGAATTTTTACTAAAACTAAAGAAATTAAGGAAGGTATTAAAACTTAATAAATTTTCTTTAAACTATTTAGTAATAGTAAATTAATCCTAAAAGGACTAATTAATTATAATACCTTTTAAAGCAGCCTGTTTATTATATTTTGCCTTTTTTAACTTATTTATAAAACTAAGACTATATTAAATTATATTTAAGCCCTTTACCTTTATTTAATAATACTAATACCTTAAATAAGTAATTTTAATAAGTTAAGTATTTATTATATTATAAATATAAATAGACTTTATTTAAAGATTAATTAGTTTATCCTTAATAGCCTTTTTTTTTATATTTTAAATAATGCTTTTTATTAATAATCTTTTTAATTAATATTATATTAGTAAAACTTATAAAATAATTTTATTTAAATGAAATATACTTATTATTATAAAAAGATTATAACTATTATAGGATATTCTTAATTTAATATAAAGGTTATAGTAATTTAATTTTATAAAGTTAAAAATATAAAAATCCTTTATCTTTTAATAAATATAATTAAAATAAGGTATAATAGAATTCCTAAATATTATAATAAGGATATAAAGAGAATTATAATTTTTAATAAAAGTTTTCTTAACCTTAAAAATATAATTAGATATCTTAAAGGATTATAAAATTAAGATTATATTTATAAAGGATAATTAATAAGAAAATATATTAATTAGGCCTTAAGGATAAGGCCTAAGGGAAGGGAGAGATTATATTATAACCCTAGTAATTCTATTATATATACCTTATATTTTTTACTAACTACCTTATCTTTTACTAAAGATAATTAGTATTAAGACTTTATAATTAAAGCTAATTTATTATAATTAATATTAATTTACTTAGATTATTACTAATCCCTTAATAACCTTATTAATTACGTAAGACATATTTAATATATATATTATATTTATTAATACTTTTATAAAACTTAGCTTACTAAGTATTAATAAGACTTCTTTACCTTAATAAGCCTAAACTATATTATTAACTATTAAAAGATATAAAACCTTACTATTATAACAGGATAGGTTCTTAATAGGTAAATTAGTTTATACTAGGTTTAATATTTATAGAATTATAAGGCATTATATTAAGCGGTTATAAAGTATTATATCTCTTAATAGTAAATAGAGCAGGTTAGGCATATTTAGGTAAAGAAGTCTTATTAATAGCTAGTAAGCTAAGTNGTATTATATCTCTTAATAGTAAATAGAGCAGGTTAGGCATATTTAGGTAAAGAAGTCTTATTAATAGCTAGTAAGCTAAGTTCTATTTATAACTAAATAAATATATATATATAATATAATAACTTATAGTATTATAAGCTAGGCTTATAGTAAGTTATAAGTTAATATTATAAGCTATATTTATAAGGCTTATAGTTATTATAGGGTTTATTTATAAGTTATTATATAATTAGCAGGGCTATTAGTAGGTTATATATAATATAAGTGCTTCCCTTTATTAAGTTATAATATAATCTCCCTCCCTTTATTAGTCTTATTCTTAAGACCTATATATCTGCCCTTCTTTCTATATTATCTTAATATATATTAACTTAAACTTATAATTATCTATATAAGTTACTAATATTATATAAAAGTCTAAAGCTACTTATAACTATTAAGTATAAGCTATTTTAATTAAAAATACTAGTTTCCTTATTATATTATATAGTTATTATAAGCCTTAGGGTTTAAAATATTAGGCTAAGGAAGGCTATTTTAAGTATATATAATATACTTATTGCAGTTATTAGTATAATAGTAAGGGTATTTTAATNAATTAAAAATACTAGTTTCCTTATTATATTATATAGTTATTATAAGCCTTAGGGTTTAAAATATTAGGCTAAGGAAGGCTATTTTAAGTATATATAATATACTTATTGCAGTTATTAGTATAATAGTAAGGGTATTTTAATTTTTAAAGGTCTATTACTTATTTTCTATTCTTCCTCTATATATTAGGTCTAATTCTTTTTATAGCTAATTGCTTTATTATAGAGAAGTATTATTTAGAATATAAAGAAAAGGTAACTAAAACTAAATTATTATAGTTATAATAATAAGTAAATAAGTATTTAAGTTATTTAATATATCTTAATTATTAGAAGTAATAGTTATAAGAATATAATAATAAGATATTTTATTATAATATTAAGATTATATATAATTTTAAGGTTTTAAATAATATAAAGTCTTTTATTACTATTAAGGCTTAATTATTAAGAGCTATTAATATTATTAATTAAGGTAAGGTTTTCTTTATTAATATTAGTAAGAATTCCTTAAGAGTTATTAGGTATTAGTAAGGTATTTAGCTGGTTTTTATGTATTTTTATTTTCTAGGTAGTTTTTCTACTTAACTAAATATTCATTCCTGCCGTTTTCCCTATTTATTTTCCTAATTGCCTCTACTTTATAGATTTCTAGTTCTTTAATTTCTTCTGGTTTATTACTAATCTTAACTTATATTGTATTAGCTATTTCTTTAAGTAGTATAATATAAAAAACTAAGTAGAGCTTAACTTTTAGTAGTAAGTCTAGTTTATAATTATTTTTTAAGATTTTTCTTTTAACTTTATATAGCCTAATATACTTATAGTTTAATTTATAGCTTAGCTATTTTATTATAATGTTTTTTATAGCTAAGTAAATTATATCTTCCTTTAAGAAGGTTAGTTTTTTAATCCTTTTATTATTATAGTATTTTTTTATTTATTTCTTAATAAACTTTAATTTCTTTTTTAATTTTTTATATAAAGTTTTTAAGTCTTTACTTTTAATTATATTAGCTAGGTTAATTATTTTTAGTTTTTATATTATATAATATAGTTTTAAGGTAAATTTAAAGTTTACTTTTAAAGGTATTATTTATATACTTTTATTATATATTATATAATAAGCAAGTTAGGCACTTAGTAACTTTTCTACCTAACTATTTTATTTATAGTTAATATAGTATTATAGATATTATTTTAATATTTAATTTATCTATTTAGTATATCTATCTATTTATAATCTAAATGCTATTAAGAGTTAGTAATTTAATTTTATATATAATATTAATACTTACTAAAACTTACTTATAAATATTATTCCTCTATTTATTAAGATTTTATATAGTAGTTTATATTTTCTAACTATCTTATTATAGAAAATATAGGAAAGTTATTTTATATTTATATCTTCCTTATAAGGTATATAATAAGAGAATTTAATAGGTTAATTTATTATAATTAAGATGCTGTTATAAAAGATTTTAGTTAAGGGTTTTTCTAATAAAGGTAGCTTAGTTATGTAGTTTATTATAATTAAACTTTATAGTCTTTTTATTACTTTTAGAGGTTATAATAGGCTATAAGGTTTATATTATTATGCTTTAGTTTTTATATATAAGTTATATTATTTAATAACCTTCTTTACTGTTTTTCTAATTCCTTCTTAATTATAATATATCTAGATATATTTTAAGGTCTTTATAATGCCTTAATAGCTATATAGGGGATATTTATATATATCTTATATTAGTTCTTTTCTAAATTATTTAAGTACCTATAGTTTATTATTATAGGTAGGCATTTTTACTTTGCTTTTAATAGGATCTTAAATATTATATCTTATAATAGTATTTTAAATAATTTTTATTTAATCTTTTTAGTTTTTAGGCTTATTATTACTTATAAGTCTTAGAGTTTCTGCTTATTAAGTAAATTAGTATTTTTCTTTATTATTATTTTTTAAGAGTTATTTTTTTACTTTTATTATATTAGTATTATAGTTAAGTTATTAATTAATAGCATTAGCTTATTTCTTATTTAAACCTTTATAATAAATAATTATAAAATTAAACTTATATAAGTATTTAATATAATGTAATTATTATTAATTAAGTTTTTATATTATAGTAAAGTATAAAATATTTTAATAGTTAGTATAGACTTTAATTTAATATATACTTCTTATAAGGTAGTGCCTAAACTCTTTAAAGTAGTTAATAATTACTAGGAATTCTTTATTATAAAAAGGGTAATTTAGTTCTGCCTTATATAGTTTATAAGAATAAAATATAATTAGGTAAAGCTTTTCTTTTTTATCTTATTATTTAATTTATCTTCTTAAAGTAAAATTTAATAAGTTAGTTTTTAGTTTTATTTCCTTATTAAGGTTAAATATAACTAATATAAGTTTACTAAGGATAGCTTATTATAATACTTTAAATACTTCTTATATTATTAATCCTTATATAAAGGCTTTATCTTTCCTTATAAGTTTTATAAAGGGATTTATAATTTTATTAAAGTCTTTAATAAATCTTTAGTAATAGTTAGTAAATCCTAAAAAGCTCTAGACTTCTTTAATTATTATTAATAAGGACTAATTTACTATTATTAAGATTTTCTTTTATTTTATTTTAATTTTACTAAATATAATAATATATCTTAAGAAGTTTACTTTTTTTATATAAAAGTAACTCTTTTTTAATTTAATTAATAAGTTAGTATTTTATAAGGCTTTTAAAACCTTATAGATATATTCTTTATAATTTTCTTTATTATTTAAGAAGATTAAGATATTATTTAAGTAATATATTATAAAGATATTTAAATATTATTAAAGTATATTATTAATTATTTATTAAAATATAATAAATATATTAATAAGTTTNTATTTAAGTAATATATTATAAAGATATTTAAATATTATTAAAGTATATTATTAATTATTTATTAAAATATAATAAATATATTAATAAGTTTAAATAGTATTATTAAGTACTTAAAGAGTTTAAACTTAGTTTTAAATACTATCTTTTACTTATTTCTTTCTTTAATATAAATTAAGTTATAAGCTTCCTTAAGGTCTAAAGTATTAAAGATTTATTTACCTTATAAGCAGTCTTTAAGATTTATAATAAGTAAAAGTAAGGTTTTATCCTTAATTATAAAGGCATTTAACCTTTTATAATTTATAATAAGTTATAATTTCTTATTTTTCTTTAAAATAAATATTACTAGAAATCTTATTAATAAGTTAAATATCTTAATATTCCTTTTTACTAATTTTATATTTAAATAATCTTTTAAGGTAATAAGTTCTTTTTTATTAAAGTTATAGATTTTTTAAAATAATAAGTTATTTATTTTAAGCTATATCTTATAGTCTTAATAACTATACTATAATACCTTTATTTTAAGTTTTTCTTTAAATAGTTTTTTATAAATATAATACTCTTTTAAGATAATCTTAAGTTAATCTTATTATTCTTTCTCTTTAAGTTATTTTTAATATTTTAATTATTCCTCTAGGTTATATAATTAGTATTTAATAAGACTTAAGGCTTATTAGTTTTATTATCTCTTGCCTTTTATATACTTATATTATACTCCTTTTAGAGTTAGCAAATTCTTTACTTTATATATACCTATATTATTATCTTTAATTAGGGTTTAAGATCTCTTATTATTTATTATAATTATTTTATTATTACTATTTAAGTTATTATAAAGAGTAATTTAGCTAGTTAGCTAGTTAATATATAAGTTTATTTATTTAAGCTATAGTATACTAAGGATAATATCTATATTTAGTAATAGGGGAATAATATCTAAGTCTATTCCTTAATTCCTTTCTTAAATAAGGACTTTAAGGTAATTAATCTCTTAATTTACTATTTTATTATTATAGTTAAAAAATTATCTTTTTATATTAATTATTAGGTATAAGACTTACTTTTTCCTTTATAGTAATTTAAGCTTTATAATTAGATTTAGGTTAATAAAGTTATATTTAGCTTTATAATTAATTTAAGTATTTAGCTATTTCTTTTTAATTTAAACTTTTAATACTAGGCTATTAGGCTTACTGTCTTATATAGCTCTTAAAGCACTTATTAGTTTAAGTTATTCTTATCCTTATACTTTATATATCTATAGCTTTATTATAAATAGCATTTCTTATTTCCTAATACATCTTAGTAAATTTATTTATAGTTACTATTATAGTATCTTTCTCTATTAATATAGTTATTTTTAAATTTTATATTATATAATAATTACTAAAGGTATTCTTTTAATTTTATATCTTACTTATTTAGTATAATTCTTTATTTAGATTATTTATTATAAATTATATTTTCTATAATTATAATCTTATTAAGTTATTAAAGATTTATAAGGTTATTATATAAGTAGAGTCTATTAGCTTTTTATTAGTATATTAGTTCTTTAGTAATTTCTAAACTTATATTATTAACTAATAGTTCCTTTATTAAATAGTTATAGTATTTATTATTAATTTATTTTTAGTATTCTTTTTCCTTTTTTTAATGTTTTCTCTTTATTTTATTAATTTCTACTTAGTTAAATACTTCCTTAAGGTTAACTAGGTTAAAAATTCTTTCTTAAGTTATATTATTATTATTTAACTTAGTTTCTTTTATTAGTTTCTTTAAATAATTAAACTTTCCTTTAGTAATTACCTAGAATTCCTTCTTAATATCTTTAATAAGGTTTTATAATTATTAAATCCCCTTATAAAGTTAATTTACTTTATAGGTTTATTAATAATAGGCTATATTAAATTATAATTTTACTATTTTTAGATTTTTATATTATATATATATTAGGTATCTTTCTATTTCCTTTATTAAGTAGGGTTTATTATTAGGTATATTAAGGATAGTTATTAGAAAGTAATTATTATTAAGCTTTTTTTATTTATATATTTTATATTAATAGTATTTATAAGATAATTATAAGATTTCCTTATATTATTTATTTATTAGAAATATTTAGATATTATTTTATTTATTAAATTATTCTTCCTTATATAATAGGTTTATAGCATTATTAATATAATATATTTTAATATTTAAGAGTTTAATTATATTAATATTTTTATATTCTCTAACTCCTTATATATACCTATTTTCTAGTAATATTTATATCCTATTTCCTACTTTATTAAATAGTAATTTATAAGGTTATTTTTATTTTTACTTAAGGTATTTATCTTCCTTATAAAGGTATTATATAATTACTTATATTACTCTTTCTTTATATCTTATATTTTAGGCATATTAATAATAATAGTTATAAATTCTAGCTCTTGCTTTTTGTTTTTTATTAAAGGTAATTTTCTTTTTTTAAAGCTTATTTATTATTATAGTTTTAATACAGATATTATTTATCTTATTAATTAACTTAGCTTTCTTATTTATATTAATAATAATTACTATTTCTTATTATATTATTCTTAAGACTTTTAATTATTATTATTTATTGCCTTTTTTATTATTAATTTTTTATTATTATCTCTCCCTTTATCTCTATTAGAAGTATTCTTTTTATTCTAAATCCTTTATCTTTCTATAATAGTAGTTATTATTAATTTTATTTTTATAAAGTCTTTATTATTTTTATTCTTCTTTTAAGAGCAGTTTTCCTTTTTTCCTTTTTATAGTTTTAAGTAGTAATTTTATAAAAGTTAACTTATAATATAAAATTATATTATACCTACTTTAGGTTATTCTTAATACTTAAGTTAGTCTAAGAGGTTACTTACCTTAGTTTTATTATTAAGGTTTTTGCAGTTTAAGGCACTATTATATTATATATCTAAATTAGTTATAGTTATAGTATTTATATTAAGATATATCTTATTTTCCCTTATTACCTTATTATATAGCTTTAAGTATTATAGGTCTTACTTAGGTTTTATATAAGGTATTATTTTAGTAATTGCCTTATTATTAGCCTTAGTTTTAAGAATTATCTTAATTATTATTATTATATTACTAGTTAAGGTAATATAGGTTAAAGTTATTACCTTATTTATAATTAGCTTTTTTTCTTTTATATTTATATTATTATTTATTAANGCCTTATTATTAGCCTTAGTTTTAAGAATTATCTTAATTATTATTATTATATTACTAGTTAAGGTAATATAGGTTAAAGTTATTACCTTATTTATAATTAGCTTTTTTTCTTTTATATTTATATTATTATTTATTAATCTTAATTATTATAGTAATATATATAATTAAACCTTTTTTAAGTTTATTAGCTAAGTATAGTTTATCTTTAACTTCTTTCTTTAATTCTTTATAATAAATTTTTATTAAAGCTTTATTATCTTATTTAGTCTTAAATATAAGCTATTAAAACTTAATAAAATAAGTAATATATAATTTAATTTATTTAAGTATAAGTAACTTTATTATAGCTTATTATTTTTTATTAATTATTTTAAAGTTATCTTTAAGGGCTTATTTAAAATTTCCTTAATTTCTAAAAATATTTTAAATATCTTAATTTTATTATTTTTCTTTATTTTTAAAGAAGTCTCTTAAAATAGGTTTAAACTAATTCTTTATATCTCCTTAAATTAGACTTATAATATATAGGAGTTTCTTTATAAGGATATTTAGCTTATTCTTATAAAGGCAGAAGTAAGCCTTTATTTAAGTTAAGAATAGGATTATATCTATAGCTTAGCCTTTAAAAGGTTTTAGCTTAAGGGGCTTAAGTACTTTACCTAGGTTATATTTATTACTTTCTTTATTAATAGTTATAGTAAGATATATATTTTCCTAAGCCTATAAAGTATAGATAGTATTATAAAGTTATTAGACTTTAGTTATTATCTTAATAATGCTAGGTAGTGCTTTAGTATAAGGAGGTATTAAATTAGTATTATTAAATATCTTAATAATATAATATTACTTAATTATTAATATAATATATTTTAAATAAAAGCTATTAATATATAATAAAATAGGTTTTAAATAAGTAAACTAGTTTATATTAGGTTTAATATTTATAGAATTATAAGGCATTATATTAAGTAATTATAAAGTATTATATTTCTTAATTATAAATAAAGTAAGTTAGGCATATTTAGGTAAAAAAGTCTTATTAATAGTTAGTAAGTTAAGTTTTATTTATTACTAAATAAATATATATATATAATATAATAGCATATAGTATTATAAGCCAGGCTTATAGTAAGTTATAAGTTAATATTATAAGCTATATTTATAAGGCTTATAATTATTATAGGTTTTATTTATAAGTTATTATATAATTAGCAGGGTTATTAGTAGGTTATATATAATGTAAACGCTTCCCCTTATTAGGTTGTAATAGCTATTACTTAATATAATGCCTTATAACTCTATAAATATAAAACCTAGTATAGACTAGTTTACTTATTTGGAAACTATAACTATTACAGGTTGCAGGCTAAGATTAAGATTAAGATTAAGCTAACACCGCAGACTTTAGGCAAACTATACTACAGGCTTATTTAAGGTATAAAAAATAGCTAAGACACCTTAAACTTAATATAATATATCTATTACTCCACAAGGCCATTAATAATAAACAAGCTCTAATAGGCTATAGTAATTAACCCTAACTGCATTTATAAGTTATTTAACAAATACTAAAACTTAAATAAATTTATTACTAATAATAAGATTAATAGAAGAATTAATACCCTTAGCTGCAGCCTTATAGAGATTATATAATTTAGAAATACCTATATTATTTAATTTATTTATTAGTTAGTTAAGGACTTTTTTATAAAGGGTAGACAAAAGGCTTTAGATAATATTATAAAAGCAGTAAACCTAGTAATCTCTATTATCTATTACTGCCTCTCTTATTCTTATATTTACTACTTTAAAATAGTTATACTATCTTAATTAAGATCTGTTAGGAAGAAGGATAAATTAAAATTCCCTTTATTATATTATACTATAATATTATAGGTATCTTATATAAAGCTAGGCAATCTAGCTAAAGTATCTCTAAATAATCTCCTCGATCTACTTAGATAGCTAACAGAGCCCCTAATTAACTTATAGGTATAGATATATAAGGTATTAGAGCATTATGCAGGTAATTGCCCGTTAAGCGGAAGTAATTATATATATATTATAGCGAGATACGGCTTAATAAAGCTGCTATTATATCTGCTCCTCAACACGGGCAAAGTCGACGTTAATGCGAGAGACATAAAGTATAACCGGATGCCGCTGTAATAGGCTGCCAGGAATAGGCATAAGACTGTAGTTAAGATGCTCCTCAACATGGGTAAGGTAGTTATCGATGCAGAAGATTTCTATGGTTTAACTGCATATCAGCTATCTGTCTTTAATTATTATAAATAAGTTAAATATTAATTAGCAGCTTAGGGGGCACTGGCATCTTCTGATTCTTATGGTCTGCAGTCCTTATTTGCCGGACCTTAGAGCTGAGAATAATATATATTTATTAGCCTAGCATTGGTCACCGCAGGACCCATATATCGGCCATATCGCTTTAGCATAAGTTATTACAGGGAATCTTGCCGTGCTCAGGGAGATATAAAATAAAGATAGTATAACTCGGAATTAGCCGGTCCTTAGGGATCTAACTAAGAAGCACAGATTAAGCGATAAGAGGCGCGCCAGCCAATACATAATAATCAAGGACCTTGAGGAAAATATCAAGATAACAATCAGGATAATAAAGAAGTTATTCAAGCTAGGAGAGCTTTGCATCTTTGCAGTGGTATTTCTCTCCTCTGCTTACTCCTGCAGGCACCTGTCCTACCTCTATTCTGCATCTTCGTAAATAGGTGGCAATATAGTGAGATTCCTCGATGCAGTTAGGCTGCTGCTACTTGATAATTGAAACTGAGGAATAATCGAAGGATAGCTACTTGATGCATCTGGTAGCCCACTAATGGGCGTCATGCCTGAATGAGTAGCGGCAGGAGAATGAATAGGCAAGGCTGGCGCTTGCGGTGGTGGGGTAGTTTGGAGATGATGAGAGAGGTTCTGGAAGGTGATTGTGACGGTTGGGATTCCAAACAGGGAAACTAGTCCGTACTAGGTTTATGTTTGCAGATTGCGTAGGGCGTTAGACTGAGCGAGTTGGTTGTCACGTCTCTTAATAGTCAATAGTGCGGTTTAGGCTTATTGAGGTAAAGAAGTCTTATTGATAGCTGGTGAGCTAAGTTCTATCTACTGCTAAATGAATGTGTATATATAATGTGGTGGCTCACGGTGTAGTGAGCCGGGCTCACNCTAGGTTTATGTTTGCAGATTGCGTAGGGCGTTAGACTGAGCGAGTTGGTTGTCACGTCTCTTAATAGTCAATAGTGCGGTTTAGGCTTATTGAGGTAAAGAAGTCTTATTGATAGCTGGTGAGCTAAGTTCTATCTACTGCTAAATGAATGTGTATATATAATGTGGTGGCTCACGGTGTAGTGAGCCGGGCTCACGGTGAGTCGTGAGTCGATATCGTGAGTCGATATCGTGAGCCGATATCGCGAGGCTCACGGGTGTCGTGGGGCTTATTCGTGAGTTGTTGTGTGATTGGTGAAGTTTGTGGATGGGTCACACGTGACGTAAGCGCTTCCCCTCGTTGGGTCGTAACAGTGATAGTGGCACTTTAAGAATAACTGTGAATTTCAGTAGCTAACGACCTGATGACAGGGCTAATAGAGTATTTGTAGTCTGCTAAGAAGGACTCTAAACGGTTAGCATCCTACTCGAGAGGCACACTATAGGTACAGAAAGTCCTGCTATATTGGGGGAATATTAAATTAATGTATATAGCTTCTGATGCCTTCGACGCGCGATTAACCCACGCTACCCTAAATATAAATGGCGTGAGGGCGCCGGAAAAGGCTTAGCTTTCTATGTTATCTGCTATGTAGGTAGTACTAGCTATAGATTAATTAATTTATAAGTTAACACATATAATAATATCTGGAGAATACCCTAAGCCGCCAGGGTATTTTATTTTTCCTTTTCTGTTTTAGTGTCTAGTTCCGACCCGAGTATCCCTGGTAATAGATAGAGATATACCTATAACTATATCGGGACTATGCAGTGTAATAAGAAAGCCTAATAGTATAAGAAAGAATCTCTAGAAAGCCTTAAAGCCATTAAGGATTATTAATCCCTATTTTCCCTTATTATTAGCCTTATACTTCTTATATAAACTCTACTATTATGCCTATTGCTAATAAATCTTTCCCTATAGATAAAGAGGATAATGACCTTGCGGTCTATTAGAGGCCTCAGCGATAGGTTACTTAAATTTTATCACTCTATCTTTAACCTATGTCTCCTCTTCGATAATACCCGGTTCCTTAGCAAAGGGTCCCTTATCAAATTTAGGCATCGCAGAAAGCAAGCTGGGCCTACGGATAACAGTCGACGTCTTTACCAGAGATAAATCGCCATCGTAGAATGGCCCTATGTATTAAACTCAATATTATCGCCGCCAGATTCAGCATCGCGAAGTTCAGTGAGATTAGGGGCTTAAGTTATGGCTATACCGGTAGCTTGCCATATCCCTACCTGAGGGTTGGCATTGATTAGCGATATGGACGCTCCACGAACGCCATTGACGAAGCCATTGCCGGAAGATATCTCTGGGGATGAGGCAGATGGAGGTTCTGACATCGCGATTGATGCTGTTCACTTTCTTTGGCGTCTTGTTGTGGTTGGTAAAACTAGGGGCGCGCCAGTCCATATGAATAACGAATCTAATTTAATCTTACTGTCTCGGAGGGGTCGGCTTTGACTTCTTCCTCGACTAGGGCACCTGTCTCAATACAGTATGCCTTAGCTCGTTCGCTTACTCAGGGCTTTAACCAATCCTATCAGCGCGATAAGACCGAAACTGAGTCCGTGGGTTTGAGCTGATAAGACCGAGAATCTGGATCAAGGGCCCGAGAGTACGTGTTTAGAAAAAAATCAATCGATTGTCCAAATTCAGATTTGGATTTTAACACTACCCAATTTGGGTTTCATACCTCTGCAGTACCGGTTGTATAAAAGACTGGATGCCGTTTTTAACTCAACGAAACCGCAAGACCCCCGCAGACATGACCCAAAGGATGCGAGGTGCATCAACTAAAAGAACAAACCTGACTCAGAACAATCAGGCTATCCTCTGCGCCATCCCTTGGCCTTCTGCTATGTGATTTAGAAAGTTTAGCTACCAAGTTCCGCCCTGAGCGGAAGTTCTGCCCCTAATTCAAGCAGAACTAAGACAAAGGTAACGAAAGTAGTAAGGTCAGTACCAGGAAGGATCTTGGCTGTGACTAGTTCACGTCACTTGTTCCTTCTTGCGTACTAGGCAAATGTACAAGGGCAACGGCTTTTTAAGAAGCGATGTCACGTATCTACATCTTGTTACAGCATTGTGGCCACATGGCTGATTATGCCGTTGAGATACGTCATTGCTGTTCACGAAACCGGGAACGAGATGGTGGACTGACAAATTGTGCATTTTCCATGCGCTCTGTGATGGATTCTTAGTAGTTCTGGATAAAAGACTTATGACAGCATGAATTGTCGATACTCAAAGAATGGATACATAAACGTGACAAGGCCTTTCCTACCTGTCTTTCACGATAAAAACAAGTTTGAATCTAGTTCTACCTCATGAAAAGGTTCCTGATAAGTACTGGTTCTATCTCCATATATCAGAGGCACCCAATAACTAAACAAGGGCAATTTAATACTTACGAGAAACATTATAAGATGAACACTGCGTTGCCAAGTCTTTAGCGTAGTGGTTTAGGCAAGGCAATCTAATAGAACATTGAGTAAATAGACATGTCATACCTTATTGACACTTGCTTAATATGGGGCACCAATTACACATGCTCTACCCCTCAGGTATTAACAGAAATCTACCTCGGTATTCTCATACGGCACAGCATCACGGTCGAAATTGCGGGGTGAGGGTCATAAATTAACACTTCCAATCACAACCTTGTTTGGGATACCAACATGATGGTCTCTATTAGAAATTGCCATATTTGACTAGACCGAGACGCGATAAAACAAGCGTTGCGCTTTTGGGATACACGTCCGGTCAGCGCTGGTATCAGCCGGATCTAGAACCGCAGATGAATATGTCGATCCTCGCCGATCTTGGAGCATTCGGGGACGGGACAATGTCCGGTGCAGGACAATACAAATGCCGAAGAAAAGTCATAAGGCATTGACTTGGAGTAGGTATCCCCGATGGCTACGTTTGTCATATATTTAAAGAATTCAGTCTCCGGATGTTGGCTGTATGGATTAGTGCTTCATTGTGTATACTTCAACTACCTCCTCATTTACAATGAAACCCACCAATATCTTGGCTGCCGTTAGCGCCGTCGCATCCGTCGTCGGAGCAGTAGACCTCACTGGCTACGAATATGTCGTTGTCGGATCAGGAGCCGGTGGTGGTCCTCTCGCCGCTCGGCTCGCCCTAGCTGGACACAAGACACTGCTCATCGACGCAGGTGACGACCAAGGCCAGAGCCTTAACTACACAGTACCAGCTTACTCAGCGAGGGCATCTGAGGACGAAGACATTGCCTGGAACTTCTTTGTCAGACACTATGCCGATGACAAGAGACAAGCCCAAGACTATAAAACGACCTATGAAACACCTGATGGCGGCGAATACACCGGCCTCGATCCGCCTAAGGGCTCCACTATCAAGGGAACCTTATATCCTCGAACCGCCACGATAGGTGGCTGTACTGCTCATAACGCGCTCATTGCGCTCTATCCATGGAAGAGTGATTTTGAGTATATCGCAAGCCTGACAGGTGATACTTCCTGGTCTGCTGATAATATGCGGAAATATTTTGTCCATCTTGAAGATAATAACTACCTCTTGCCTGGAAAGCCCGGCCACGGTTATAATGGCTGGCTAAGCACAGAAACTGCCCCGCTCACCATTGCCCTTCAAGATCCTCAGCTATTAAGCTTGATTACTGGAGGAGCATTTGCCCTTGGCAACCTGACCGACAACATCATCAACGTGGCAACTCTGCTTGCTGGAGACGCCAACGCTGATACAGACGGCCGAGATGCAAAAGGAGGATTCTTTCAGGCCCCCATTCACTCAAAGAATGGTATTCGAGTTGGCCCCCGAGAGTTTATCCTCGCGGTACGCGATGCAAAGGATTCAAAAGGAAACAAAAAGTATCCTTTGGACGTGCGTATGAACTGCCACGTCACAAAGGTCGTCTTTGACGAGTCTGAGGATCCTCCCCGTGCCACAGGTGTTGAGTTTCTGGACGGAAGGGGTATTTACAAAGCAAGCCCCCTGTCACGATCTGCCGGTGCCGGTAAGCCCGGATCCGCTACAGCTTCACGCGAGGTCATTGTTGCAGGAGGAACATACAACTCTCCTCAGATTCTCAAGCTTAGCGGAATCGGTCCTACGGATGAATTGAAAAAATTCAACATCCCCGTGATATCAGACCTCCCCGGTGTAGGCACCAATCTTCAGGACCATTACGAGATCGTGGTTCAATCGCGCATTCCAAAGAACTTCAGTGCCCTGCATGGCTGCACATTTGACGGTGGACCAGACGATAAATGCTTGGACCAGTGGCAAAAGCCTCTTCTTGGCTTAACAGCTAACAAGGGGACGTATACCTCTTCTGGCTTGCCTGTCGCAATGCTGTATAAGAGCACTGCCGCCGACAGAGGAGACTGGGATATCTTCGCCTTTGGAGGTCCTGTTAACTTCCGCGGCTACTTTCCCCACTATAGCTATAACGCTACAGCCGAGCATGACATTTTTTCTTGGGCCATTCTCAAGGGCCAGCCGCGAAACCATGCTGGAACTGTTACATTGAAGTCCGATGATCCGCTAGATGTCCCGGAAATTGTTTACAATTATTTTGATACTGGCGATGACGGATACGAAAAGGATCTCCAAGCTTTGGCAGAGGCAGTAGACCTCACCAGAGACGCATTTGACCGGCAAATTATTCCTACCAAGGAAGTTCTCCCAGGAGCTTCAGTTAGTACAAAAAGTGAAGTCGAGGATTATATCAAGAACACAGCTTGGGGACATCATGCTAGCTGTACATGCCCTATCGGTGCAGATGACGATGAAATGGCCGTCTTGGACTCAAAGTTTCGAGTACGCGGTGTAAAGGGACTGCGTGTAGTGGATGCTTCTGTGTATCCGAGAATTCCTGGAACCTTTACAGCTGTTTCGACCTTTATTGTTGCTGAGAAGGCTGCGGATGACATCTTAAGCGGCCTGTCGCGCTTATCCTAGATTGGAAAATGAGGGATCTGCCCTCGGCGATTTGTAATCCCAACTCTAGTTGTTTTCACCTTGTAATATTAAGCTTAAGATAATTATTACAGAATTGCCTATATTATATCTCCTAATTAGTATAGTATTAGGATTATAGCAGCTTTATATTATATTTATTATATCTTTAATCTTATACTTAGAGGCCAGAAGATTAGACTTTTATATTTAAATAATAAAGCTTATAATAGCCTCTTTTTTATTATCTAAGAGGAGTCGCGACCGGCCCTTATTTAGCTTAGGAACTTACTTAAATTTAAGAGTATTAGCCTCTTTAAGCCGCTTAATAATATGCATAATAGATAACTTCTTAGAGCCAGGATATTAATATTTAGCATTGCATAGAATAAAAGCCTTTTTTAGGCTATTAGAAGCATTATAAGATAAGCCCTTTTAAATTTTTATTGCTGTGAAAGAACTACTACCTAGGCGACTTTAAGGTTAGGATCTGATAGCATAATGCACTTAGATAAAAATTATCTTCTTTTTACTAATTGGCGTCTAGATTTGTGTTAAATCACATACGAAATTAATACAATTCGCGACAGCCGGCAGAGCAGGGTTGTACTATACATTTATGCTATCCTACCTTTTTATGCCTAACTAAGCTTGCTTAGTTGGCCCCCACCCCCCCCCCCCCAGTCAAGCCAACAGGTAAAGAGATTATAAGCTGTAATTATTAGCTTAAGTAGCCCTAGGCAGGGGTATAATAAAATTAAGGCTAATATACTTCTAGGAAATTTAGCTACTAAGGTTATTAAGAAGGTTAATAAAATTCTTAATAACTAATATATATAATATATCTTACAAAATTCCTTAATCTCTTACTTTTCTATTTAATTAATAAAATCTTAATTAATAAATATATTTAAATTTAATAGCAAGGGTAATATTCTTCTTGCCCTTTAAGCCCTTTAATATAATATTATAACTCTTATAATTATAGTATATATACCCTATATTTTTATCTAATTATTATAAGGCCTACTTAACCTAATTAATGCCAAGCTTTTATAATTAAGATTAATTTATTAAGATTAATACTAATTTATTAAAATTAGAACTAATCCTATAATAACCTTACTAATTATTAAATATATATCCTAGTATATAAATTATATTTATTAGCACTTTTATAAATTCTAGCTTATTAGCTATTAATATAACTTTTTTATATTAATTAAGCCTAATATATATTAAATCTATTATTAAGAGATATAATACTTTACTAATAATAAACTTAATATAGCTTAGTTTAATATAATTAAATATAATTATTATATATTAATAGCTTTTATATAAATTATACTATATAATATTAAGTAATATAAATATAATATCTACTAATATTAACCCTATCTAGTAGCAGAATATAACTGCTAACCCTTAAGGGCAGTAAGTTATAGTACTTACTTATCTTATACCTATTCTACTAATGATAGCTAATAGACTACTAACTAACTAGGAGATAGACAATGCAGATAACTTGTCCTAGAGCTTTATTAATTTAGAGGTTAAATAACTTTATAAAGAGCTTAAGAATATTACTAATAAAATAAATAAGATATATTAAATAATAAATAAATTCGTTATTATATAGTAATAATAGAATTAAAGTATTATATATACTTAATAGGAAATATATAATATAGCCTTAGTAATAAATATTAAAAAGAATCTTAAAGAAATCCTTAAGCCTAACTTACTTAAGCCTTTTAATAAAACCCTTAGTAAGTTATCTATATTCCTTATATAAGGCTAAGTATTTATTATATACTACTTAAACTAATTATATTATAACTTTATAAAAGTTATCTCTTTAAGTAGTATAAAACTCCTATAAGTTACTTGCCCCACTTTGCTTACTAATCCTGCTAGTACCTGCAGGGTATATAAAGTTCTTATTAAATAGCTTCTTTATTTAAAGTACCTAAATCCTTATATAAATCACTTCTAGCAAGTCTTAAATAAAATAATAAGCTCTCTAAAGATACTTAAATTTATAGATAATTATATCTTTAATACCCTGCCTTTAAGGGCAGCTAATAACCCTATTAGCATGCCTGATTTTCTAGCTAAAGAGGGCTGCAGTAATGATTTTTAACCTTTTAATATTAAATATTATAATTTTAAGATTAACCCTCTACCCTAATAACTACTTAAATTATTTTAGCTTTTTATACCTATTTCCCTTATATAGTTATAAATTAAATATACTAATAGCTAGGTTACTTACTTACTTAAAAATGCAGTTAATAATAACTAGAATATCCCTCTTTATAAATAGTCCTATATCCTTAAGTAAAAAGGCATCTCCCCTTTAATAGCTTATATATAGCTTAAAGTCCTTATTTACTTATAAATTTATAAGGAAATATTAATAACAGATTATTAAAAGGCCTCTAACTTAGGAGATTAGCGCCCTCTTTATTTATTTATTAAGTTTATATTATTATAAAAGTTCTAGCTAATTATAAGGTATTTCTGCACTTTTAACTATATTAAGCTTAATATAAGTAATAAGAGCGAATTTCTAAAGACCTTTTAAGTAGCTAAAGAGTAGTTTAATTATATATAAAGGGTATTTATTAAGCTCTATTTTCTATAGATTAATCTAACTATAGATAAGTATATAGTCCCTTTTATAGGCAAATTAAATAAGATAATAGTTACTAAGAATAAGCCTATATTAGTAGGGTTTAAAGTCTAGGTTATTATATAATAAGGCTACTTTTTATAATAGCTTTAGTATATAAAGGCATTATTATATAAGGCTATTATTATTAAGCTATTTATATTAATATTATATAGTAAAAAGGGAAAGCTATAAATTAAGATCTCTCTTAATAATATATAACGTATTATAGTTTTCCTATTAAAAAGGCTATTAATATAGATATATTATATCTTTATAAATAACCTCTTCTTAGTATTATAGCTTTTCTGCCTTCTTTAGTAGCTTAACTATAATGCTATAGGTATAGTATACCCTAATTATAGTATTATTATTAAGATTAAGTATATAAAAGAGACTAAAAAGGCTCTTAATAATAAGGCTTTAAAATGTAATAAGGTAATTTTAATCCTAATATAAGATAAATAGGTATAAATAGCTTTACTTATATTTCCCTTACTAATTTATCCCTTTCCTTTCTTTTTAAGTTATTTAAATTACTTAGAAAGATAATAATATTATTTTCTTCCTTTTAACTATATATAGCAAAGCCTCTTATAAGCATATATTAAAAAGGAGGAAATTACTTATTAAAAGAGGCTTAAAGGCAGAGGTATAATACTTATAAGAGGTCTTTAATAGCAATAGCTTTAATATAATCCCTATTCTTATTAATACTACTTAATATAATACTAAAATAAATTATATTAACTACAGTAATTAGATAAGATTATATATAATATATTAATATTAATTTTACTATAGTCTTTAATAGGCATTCCTTTAGTCTTTCTTTCTTAAAGTTATACTTATAAATAGCTTTATTTTATAAAAGAAAATATAATAACCTTATTAAAAGCCTTATAGTATACTTAAAGCTTAGAAGGAGTATATTTATAATACTATTTTTAATAGATATAGGACTAAAAGCTATATAAGGAAGAGATACTATATAGGGAAGGAGGAAGATATTAAAGATATTAAAGTATAGCAAATTCACCTATAAAGAGATATTAATTATATTTATAGAGGTATATATTCTAACTGCCTAGCTTATAAAGGCTGCTAGTAAGGGCAGGCTTAACCCTTTAAAAAAAGGAAAGAAAAAGAAAGTTATCTATAGCTAATATTAGGAAATAAATAAAGGGTATAGACTATATATAGCTATAAAGTATATAAGGTAGCTATTTATAACTTGGCTAACTGCTAGTACTTCTATTATATGCAAATTTAGGTATATGCAAATATACTTTAAGTAGTGCTTATTTTAATAAGTCTTATACCCTTATTATAACCCTGCCAGAGTCTTATATTACTTAAAGAGATATATATAATAAGAAGACTAATTAAAACTGCAGCCTAATAGTTTTAACTTATTATAGATAATTATATTAAAAACCTATTTTATAAGGTAAAACCCTAAATTACTATTATTTTTAGGAAAAAAGAATATCTTAAATTTAAAGAAGTACTTTATATAGCTTTTAAAATAATTAATAAAAAAGGATAAGCTAAAAGAAAGATTAAAACCCTTAAATAAACTAAATTAGCCTTAGCCTTAAAAGTAAAATTCTTATAACTTATAAATATACTACTATAAGACTAAGATATATTAATATCCTTTTTCTTTAATATACTTAAAGAATTAGTTTAAGTATAATTATAATAAAAAGACTAATTATAAACCTTTATTAAATATATTAATATAGCTATTAAAATTAATAATTAACTATTTACCTAAAGAACTTAAAACTCTTAATATAGTAAATAATAAGATAAATTTAAACTTACTTACTAAAACTATAATAAAAAAAGAATATAAATAATTAAAATATAAAAACCCTATTAAAACTAATTAAAAATATAAACTAATACTTAAAAAGAAGAAATATATTAATACTATAAGAAAAGATAATAAACCCTAAATAGTAATTAAAATATTTAATATAATTAAAAAGGATAGATATAATATATTTAGTATTAATTTTGCTATAATTCTAGGATTATTAGGAGTATATAATTTATTTTTTAATAAAAAAGAAACTCTTAAAAAATACTACCTTAACTTAATATTAAAGGAATAACCTATCTTAAGATATAAAATACTAACTTTAATAAGGAAAAGGAAAATTAAAAAAGAAACCCTTAAATAAAAAAGACTTAAATATATTAAAGATATAAAAAACCCTAAATACTAAAGAAAATAAAATAAATAATAAAAGGGTTATAAAAGTAAGTAAAATATTTAATAAAAAGCAAACTTAAAATTAAGAATTAAATAATAAGAATTAATACTTATATAAAAACAGAATAATAATAAATATAATAAGGTTATTTTAATAGTTAAAAAAGGAAAGGAAGTTAACCTTAACTTAAATAATAGTTAAGTATTAAAGAATTTAATTAAGGTATTAATTAAATACTAATATAAACCTTTAAAAAATTAAAAATACCTCTTAAGATTTAAGATAAAATAATTATATATATCCCTTACTTAATAATAAATAATATCTCTATTAAAACTATCTTAAAATAACTTAATAAATATTATAAAGACCTAGGCTATATTAAAGTAATTAAGATATAAAGAGAACTTAATATTAAGAGAATTAAATATAAAGAGGAATAAATAGTTTAAAATATTAAAATTATATCTTAATATAATAAATTTAAAAACTATTTTTAAGATAGTAAATATTAAAAATATATAAAACTTATTAAAAAAGAAGTAATTATAAAATAAGATAATAATATTTATATCTAGGCTTATATAAAGGAAATAATAGAAAATCTTATAATTTTAAAAAAACTATATTTAACTAAAAAAGGAACTATAAAGGTATCCTTATTACCTAAACTATAAGTAGATATTATAAGTATTATATATAAAATATTAATATTTATAATATTAGTAAAATAAAGTAGTAAATAATTACTTCCTAGCCTAAATTAAGGAATATTAAAAATAAATACTATATTTAATTATTAATATAATAAGATATTAAGTAATATAGAAATATAAAGGATTTTATATAGCCAGGCTTAAAGCTAATATAAAAATATATAAAAGAGCCTTAGCTTATATTTAGAACTTTAAATATATTATATAATAAAGATAATAAGTATAATATAAAGTTAATTTAAAAGAAAATAAAGCTATTAATAAAGGGATTACTAAAATTAATTAAGAAATAACTTAATAAAATAAAAACCTTTCTAAAGAAATATCTTTAAAAAATATCTTTAAATAATTTAAAAAAGAATAACTCTAATACTTACTTATAATAATAAAAAAGGAAAAAGGAGGACTTTTTACTAATTAAGAAAAGAAAGACCTTATTTTAAATTATAAAATAAGAAAAATAGCTTATAAGGAATATCTAGTAATTATTAATACTAATAAATACCTAAATAACCTAAATTATATTTATAGTAAATATAGCCTGGACTATTTAACTAAGTAAAGGAAAGGTCTATATTATTTATAAGGGAGTAATAAATAAGTAAAAAGCTTAAGGAGCTAAAACTTTTAAAAAAAAGCTTTATAAATAATAATAAAATAAAGTTAAAAACCCTACTTATAATTAAAAGTATAAATTAAAGGTAAATAGCTTAATATATTTATAAAAAATAAAGTAAATATAAATATTATTTCCCTTAATATAATAAATAAACTTTAAATATTATAGAGATATAAGGAAAAAAGAAGAATTTATATTATTATTAATAAAAAAGGAACTAATTATAAATATAAAAATAAAAAGGTTATTAAAGAGATTAATTACCTTAAAGTCTTTATAAATAGAAAAAACTAAGGAATTAACTTTAATATTATCTTAATAAATAGTTTTAACTTAGTATTTAAATACCTATAGCTATAATACTATAATCCTTATATTAACTAAAAGACTAATTAAATAAATAGTAAAAATTATCTTTTAAATAATAAGTTAAATAAATTAAAAAAAAAAAAAAAAAAAAAAAAAA
>WEXE01000780.1:0-25411 GCA_011035825.1 Fusarium cf. hostae | reverse complement strand
TTTTATCGAGATGGCGAATGGATCTACTCCATCATCGACGATAAACTCTATCTCAAGTCCCCCTTGTGGGATTCCCCCTCCATGCAGAGAGATCTTCTGCAGCAGATCGATCGTGAGGATAACGAGAATGTTTATCGCAAGACCTATCAGACTGGCTCCAAGGCTCTTTTCTTTGCGCAGTGCAGAGATCAGAATGAGACTTGGGTTCCTCTCTTTGAGAAGGCCTATGCCAAGGCTCATGGTGACTATGCCTCATTGGCGGGTGGCTGGATTGGTGAGGGTGTCGAAGATCTCTCCGGTGGAGTTACCACTGAGCTGTTGACGTCTGATATTCTCGACATTGATGAGTTTTGGGATAAGGAGATGTCACGAGTCAACGATGAGTTTCTCTTTGGTGCTTCTACTGGTCTGCTTGAGCACGGCTACGGTGAGCGCAATGGCATCTCTGAAGGGCATGCCTATGTCGTCATGGAGGCACGTACCCTAAATTCTGGCCAGCGCTTGGTCAAGCTTCGTAACCCTTGGGGTAAGGTCCGCAAGGGTATTTGGGAGGGAGCTTGGAGTGATGGGTCCAAGGAGTGGACTACCGAAGTGCAGGAGGAGATGGACCACAAGTTTGGTAGCGACTCTGTTTTCTGGATTTCTTACGAGGATCTTATTCGGAAATATTCTCACTTCGACCGTACTCGACTCTTCCGCGATCGAGACTGGCGATGCTGCCAGCGCTGGATTGGTGTTGATGTTCCGTGGAAGGCGGCTTACCATGAGAAGTTCCAGATCAAGTTGACCCAGGACTCCCCCCTTGTACTGGTTCTTTCGCAGCTTGATGGTCGGTATTTCAAGGGTCTTCAAGGACAGTACTCCTTCCGTCTTCNCAGGAGGAGATGGACCACAAGTTTGGTAGCGACTCTGTTTTCTGGATTTCTTACGAGGATCTTATTCGGAAATATTCTCACTTCGACCGTACTCGACTCTTCCGCGATCGAGACTGGCGATGCTGCCAGCGCTGGATTGGTGTTGATGTTCCGTGGAAGGCGGCTTACCATGAGAAGTTCCACATCAAGTTGACCCAGGACTCTCCCCTTGTACTGGTTCTTTCGCAGCTTGATGGTCGGTATTTCAAGGGTCTTCAAGGACAGTACTCCTTCCGTCTTCACTTCCGTCTTCACTACGAGCACAGCCCCGATGCGGAGGACTACATTGTCCGATCTCATGGTAATTATCTCATGGAGCGCTCTGTTTCTGTTGAGCTGCCTGATATTCCCGCTGGCAACTACGTCGTCTACCTCAAGGTCACTGGCGAGCGAGACTCCAACGGTCAATCTGTTGAGCAGGTCGTCAAGCGCGAGNTTCCCGCTGGCAACTACGTCGTCTACCTCAAGGTCACTGGCGAGCGAGACTCCAACGGTCAATCTGTTGAGCAGGTCGTCAAGCGCGAGACTGCCGACAGGACTGAGAATGAGAAGCTTGCTCAGGTTGGTTATGCCTATGATCTAGCCCACAGCAAGGCTTGGAACCACATGGACAAGGTCACCAAGCTTCGCCAGAAGAAGGATCAGAAGAAGGCTTCCGCCAGTCGCCAGAAGGAGCGTCGCCACATGTGGGAGAAGCGCGCTACCATCCGCGACGTCACCAAGCAACAGACCAAGAAGAACGCGGACAAGAGAAAGCGACGTCGCGCAGAGTGGGAGGCTGAGCAGAACCGTCTTGATGAGGAGTTCAACGCCAAGGTCAAGGCTGAGCGCGAGCAGATGAAAAAGGAGAGGATTGCTAAGGCTGAGGCTGAGAAGGCTGCGGAAGCGGAGAAGAGGGCTCAAGAGGCCGATGATGAGGCTTTGAGCAAGAAGACTGAGGAGATTAAGATTTCAGAGGACAAGGATGAGCCTGTTGTCGTTGATGAGCACCACAAGGATCATGACGACGCGGTTATCTCGGTCTCAACTGGATCACCTCACTTGACTCCCAAGTCCATGGACTCAACAGCTGAGGGTGCTGAAGAGAAACAGGAGGTCCCACCAGTCAGTGGAGGGCCTCCCGCTCCCATCGAGGAAGAAGAGCCTCTCCCCACCCGCCCTCGACCTGCCTACGACTCTGCAGGCGAGTCATCAGCCTCTCCAGCTGACGATCATGAAAGGCTTTTCAGTAGCGATGATAATAGTCGCGACCCCAGACGTATGATATCCAAAAGGTCTCGAGTCCAGAGCGAGACTGATTCTGACGAGGAGAAGATGCCCGAGCCCTGGAACGCCATCTGCATCGTCGGCGTACGCGTGTACTCCAAAGACGAGAACCTCGAGCTCCGCACCGTCATGGAAGGCGGAGAGCTTTTAGAGGGCGGCATGGGCTCCAAGGGCGCCGCAGATCTCGACAACGCTCAGTCCAACGCGGGCGGTGGACGATCTAACGATAAAACTCCTTCCGAGATAAAGCAGGGTGGCACCAAGGGGCAAGAGATATCTCTGGACATCAGCAAGGACAGCAAAGACACTGAAGAGTATACTATCTGATGAAAAAATACTGCTTCAAAAAGAGTTACATCCACGTCAATTCTACTTTCACAACCAGAGTCGGCTCTTCGACACCTATATTCGTTAGCATACCCATCGCCTGGAAATGCGTAATGCCAGCTACTGGTACACAGGTCGAGTTGTCGGCGCAATAGCTCATAAGAGCCATGACTAAAATCCTGCGACGTTGAGGTGATCGAAGCATCCATTTACATTCATTCCGAGTAGTGGGCTGCGGAGGGTGGCAACAGGTATCAGAGCAAGGCTGGATTGTTCTTAGGTGAAGCAAAGGTGTTCGTGTTGGCGACGGACCTTCACGTATACATTTTAGGAGCTATCGGTACGTTTTTAAAGGTTATTACTCAAGTCGTTCATCGATGTTTGGAAGTAATACATGCTCATTCCGTATTTTCACTAGTAACTACTTCGCGTCCGCTGATAATTCCACAACTTTATATAAACCTGTTCCATTCTGACTCCACGCATACCAATTCCCTACCATCATCTTCTATGAGTCAAGCGGGAACTTCGTCTGACATGTGCAATATCACCGCTCAGTTCCGTCATTCAACCTTCAGGTCGATGTGGCATTCCATCTCCAAGCATGATTACTTCGTCCCAGCGAATCTTGTGTTAGGAGTTTCAGGTTATGTTCATCAAGCCTTTCGATTGATCCGTCCATCCTGCTGTTCAATTGATGTCGATTTGCCATTGCATCTCGGAGGCGTGAGTCCAACGTGTCGAACAGACACACTCTCGTCTGGTAATAGGTCGGCGTGATGGATTCAGTTCGGTCGCCTGTCTGTCTGCAACACAAAAGCGTCTCGAGGATTGTCGCGGCTCTGGTGCTCTGGGCTAGATTCACTGCTTCTATCTGCGCTTCGGTACAGAGGGATTGTCGGCTTTTCTCGTCATTTTAATGGAACCAACAGCTCCTTCGATGAGTTGATCAGTACGCCCAGTGATGAAAATACCAGCAAATATGTCAAGCAGAAAGGTAGCTGCACATCCGGAGCAGGTTGAGCTCTCTTGACAATGTGCAAGATCCTCTCGATGCTGCAAGCTCGGCTGCATCCCTCAATATGTATCTTGATGCTCGCTCCTTTCTCGTTGAATGTGGACAATTTGCTGAACTTTCAGCCAGACAGATTGGCGACCGGCTACCTGGAAAAGCGGGATGTCCAGAGACGGTGTTCAATTGCCTCGTGGCTATACTGTGATTACCGGCGTGCTTGAGGTACAAGGCCGTAAGCTGTTTGTGTACTCAGTAATGGATGGTCACTCGTCATCGTCATCAGAACAGGTGACCAAGGACCAATGGAGGAGGTAGTTCTATGGGGCGGTTGTTCGCTGTGATAGGCAAGAATCATTTGGCTATTTTTGGGCGTCAAAAGATGAATGGAGTTAGGCAAGAACCAGAGATGTAGTGTATGAAAGGTCGGTAGCGCGGCCATCCGACGCGAGATGCCCATGATGGTGGTGTGAAGTTGGAGAAGCATATGCATGCAAAGTCAGCTAGAGAAGTGACAACAAGCCACGTGATTGAATGTCGTAGACGAATTTGCATTGAAACCCCTCCCTGCCACGCCATCGCCATGGGACGCGAGGTACGGGATAAGCACGTATGTCTAATGACATTTGAGCTTTCTTGCTTTTCCTACCTTTGGATCCAAGTTTATCTGGCGCATTGGAAGCGTCGGATGCATATCGATGGAACTTTTGCTGGATATGCTGTGCCACCATTACAAAATCACCTAAGCCATTCTGGAGACGGCGTGCATCGCTTTTTCCCCATAGATTTGATTAGAAAGTGCCTTCTTATGCTGCACAACGGGGTTCATGTGTTTCAGCAGAGTCGAACTGGGATACATCCCCACTCTAGCTCACGGCTCAGTGCCTAAATAACAGGACCAGTTCCCCAAGCTGTCTCCTTATCTCGTAGGCCTGAGTCCCCAGCTTATTCTTTGCAACCTTTGAGGAAGCCAAGTTTACTTCTTGTGAGGGCCAACGCCTAGTTCCATCAAGACACCGCAAGAAGCTGTAACGTCCCTCGACTGGTGATCCCTTCCCGAAATTGAAGGAAAGCCAGCATTATGAACAATCAGGCGTTCCCCCAAAACGGCAGCAACGAGCCATGCAAACTCACGGCTTCTGTAGCTCTTGGGAAGATCCAGGCGGGTGAGATATCAGTTCAAGAGTATGCCGAGTCTTTACTTGAAAGGATCAAGGCACGCGATGAAGACGTCAAAGCTTGGGCATACCTGGACGAGAAGAGGGTCCTGCAGGAAGCATGACTTCTAGATGAGATCCCCAAAAACAATAGAGGACCTCNTTCAAGAGTATGCCGAGTCTTTACTTGAAAGGATCAAGGCACGCGATGAAGACGTCAAAGCTTGGGCATACCTGGACGAGAAGAGGGTCCTGCAGGAAGCATGACTTCTAGATGAGATCCCCAAAAACAATAGAGGACCTCTTCATGGACTTCCAATAGCTGTGAAGGATGTCATTTACACAAAAGGTTAGTTGACCAACTCATATCCCACTATTATCGAAGCTTACTGTTGTACAGACATGCCTACTCAGTTCAACTCGCCACTATATGATGGCCATTTCCCTGAGACAGATGCTGCTTCCGTACGAATTCTTCGTCATGCTGGCGCCCTCGTCTTCGGTATGTTTTATATATGCTTTGCACACTTGCATCTGACAAGCTAGGTAAAACAACTACCACCGAGTTCGCTGCTATCCACGTCGGTCCCAAGACTCACAATCCACATGACCCTTTACGCACTCCGGGCGGATTGTCCAGCGGCTCCGGAGCTGCTGTTGCCGATTTCCAAGCCCCCATGGCCCTTGGCACACAGACAGGCGGATCCATGATTCGCCCTGCATCATTCAATGGGATTTATGGATTCAAACCAACCTGGAATTCTGTATCTCGCGAAGGTCAGAAAATATATGCTCTGATGTACGACACTCTCGGATAGTATGGACGATGTGTCGAAGATCTGGTNGCGGCTCCGGAGCTGCTGTTGCCGATTTCCAAGCCCCCATGGCCCTTGGCACACAGACAGGCGGATCCATGATTCGCCCTGCATCATTCAATGGGATTTATGGATTCAAACCAACCTGGAATTCTGTATCTCGCGAAGGTCAGAAAATATATGCTCTGATGTACGACACTCTCGGATAGTATGGACGATGTGTCGAAGATCTGGTCCTTCTGGCCGATATCTTTGCTCTTCAAGATGACGAAGACGAAGATCGGTCTTTTCAAGGCATCGCAGGGGCACGTTTCGCAATCTGTAAGACGAGCATCTGGCCCATGGCTGGTCCTGGAACCCAAAACGCTCTCGCCCGCGCTGCCGACCTTCTCAGATCCCATGGTGCAGAAGTACATGAGCTTGAGCTTCCTTCGGCTTTCGATGATGTGCCCGAGTGGTATCGTATTGGGCTTCACACCGAGGGCCGTACCTCTTTCCTACCAGAGTATAGAGTTGGAAAAGACCAAATCGGCCAAGTCTTGATCGAGCACGTCGAGAACGCNTCTTTCCTACCAGAGTATAGAGTTGGAAAAGACCAAATCGGCCAAGTCTTGATCGAGCACGTCGAGAACGCCGACAATTTCACTCGCAAAACGCAACTGATGGCTAGCGACAGCTTGGCTGCCATGAGGCCTGTCTTTGACTTTAATGCCTCGCAGTATGCAGCTATCATCACGCCGAGTGTACCAGACGAGGCCCCCGTTGGTCTGGAGAGTACAGGAAGCCATGTTTTCTGCGCGATGTGGAGTGTACGTGACAAACTTTGTACGAGTCCCACGATGACTAACAATCGTGTAGGGCCTTCATGTCCCAGTCCTGGTGACAACCGTCTGTGGCCACAGCGAGAACGTCGATTAGTGATAAGCTTGAACGAAGATAATAAACACTGGAAGATAAAAATCCTCTTATATACAAAGGCCCATTGTTATTCTACTGCTGTTCCGAAAAAATCTTTGTTGAGACTTTCGAGAATCTCTATCATCGTTGTCGTCTTTTCCACAAAAGTCTCCCCCCTTTGTAATTTTGACATGAGATTCATAATCCTTGGGTCAGTGACCCCTGCCTCAGTGAAAATTACTGACATACAGCCGGAGATGAGGCTCAATGCCATCTTCTTTTCTTGGTGTTCCCGGGAGGACTCTCGATCCAGCGTTAAAGGCCGGCGGCGTTTTGCTCGACCTTGGTCTTTTGCGTCTGATATAGTCCTTTTGCGCCCGGAAAGTTGAGTAGATTCATCGAGGATTTCTAGTTCTGTTTCTTCAAGACCGCTGCCTGATAGAGCTTGGTTCTGTCGGTCTACCACTTGGTCAGCATATTATTATTCTTGCCCGATACCACACAACAGTATTTACCTTCCTCTTCTTGCGCGATATTCTTGACCTCGGACTCTAGATTCACAACAAACTTCTTTTCTTCTGGTTTTGTCTTGACCTTCGAAATCAATTTCAGAACCTCCGGCGTGTTGCCTTCTCGAATACATGCTACAGTGTATCGCGCGAATAGAACACGGCAATCTTTTAGACCATGTGTTAGCCTAAAGCTATGTTTGAGATGAGCAATGAGGTACTCACTGTTCAGGTCATCGTGCCACTTAGATTCCCATGGAATGCCCTTTGGCCAAGCTGCTGGTGATGGTCCAGTCCCGCACTTGCCCGAGTGGCCCTTCTTGAAATAGCGACTTGCTCTCGCGCCGAGAGATTTCCACGTCTTGCGTTTAATGCCGAGAAACTTTTCAAATACCTTCAGGAGTTCATCAGTTAGCCTATCGTCCTTATCTGAAGCATCTCCATTGCCGTGAGGCTTCGCTCCAAGTGCATAATGTCCCTTGTTTTCATTGTCTGTCAAAAATGTTGCCCCATGCTGTGCGCTTTTCAACAGGCACTGGTCTACGCTCATAGTTAGATATTGTATTAAAGGTGGCCCCTAACCTCCTGGTAATGGGAAGTGGCACAA
Source organism: Fusarium cf. hostae (assembly GCA_011035825.1). Classification (NCBI taxonomy): domain Eukaryota; kingdom Fungi; phylum Ascomycota; class Sordariomycetes; order Hypocreales; family Nectriaceae; genus Fusarium; species Fusarium cf. hostae. The sequence goes on along the minus strand of WEXE01000780.1, from coordinate 17,907 downwards.
AGATTCCGAACAAGACAATCACTTACCTTGCCTTGTGCAATGGCCCCAGTAAACCAGGGGAATATCTCCAACAAGGTGCACTGCCCATAGCGCACAGAACTGTTTAGGGTTTCCGTCTCTCATGAGGAGTGCCACAAGGGCGTATTTTGTCAACATGGCAAGGTCGCCAAAGTAAACTTTTGCGGTCGTCTCTCTAGTAATTGAAAAAAAAAAGAGAAGCCAATAAATCTGTAAGCTCTGCCTTATGTTAAAATAGAACGCGAGTATAAGACATGGGAGTACTTTACCTTTTTTGGATTTATTTGCCCAGGGGTCGAATGGTTCTTCAGGCCACCATAATGGATTGCCCTGGTGCTTGGATTGCCTTGTTCCTGAACTGGATGCCTGACGAAGTAAGATCAGAATGTCTCGTGCTTGACGATAACTGAATACTGAGAGCTCGGCTTTTATAAATTCCAAAAATGTGTCGTTTGAGTGGTCTACACTGCCGGCATCTTCATGTTGATTGCGTTCAAGACTTGATTGGTTGTCATGGGAAAGTTTCTTCGCTTTGTCAAGCAGCGTATCGGCTCGCTCTAGGATATCATCTCTAGTAAGTCTGTCTTCCACCCTGACACGCGCATTGCGTTCTTTCAATTTTGCATCTGTCCAAATTTGTAGGGTTCTCAAGACTTCGGGAGGATGGATGAAAGCGCATTCTTCAAAGGTGGATTCTGACTGGAAACAAATTTCCAGTCTGTCATGGAGCATACTTTCTTCCCCACACTGAACCTTGAGCGTCAGCTCGAAGGGAACAACATCATCTTCATAGTCAATATTAAGTTGGGACGAAAGAATCAATGAGGGACAGACCTGATTTGCGTTTTAATGCTTGGATGTCCATCTCCCATCGAGCAAGATCCAAAAGCATATTCAATGCTTCAGTAGCAGCCATTGATGCCGGACTTCCCCGACTACCCTCCTTCTTGAGCATCTCCATAGCCTCATCTATGAGCCCTTCGACTGTTACTGTCGCCTCTTGTGCCGCAGGATGACCTGCCACAGCCAGTCTCAAAAAGTATGTTAGCAAGGCAGTAAGCTCTACAAACATTTTGGTTAACAAGCCATTTATTGGCGTCTTTAAATCCGCACATACCGTTTTGAGTAAAGCAGGGATCCCCATTCGTAATCTTGCGCACATCGGTAGGCCAATCGTATGTACTGCGTGAGAAAGCCTTCTCCCATGATATTGCGAGTGACTTCGCGATCCGATAACAACAGTGGAAGATGCCGCAGTATATGCCATTGAGTGTGTTTTCCTGCGTCTCGTGGTCTACTTTGATGTTGAATACACGATAACCCTTTGGTTTTATACGTCGAAAGCGCTTCTTACAAGCGACAGATGTTCTTCCGGGAAGTTGGTCATTAATTTCCTCCCAATGACCTCGGTTCTCATTTTCGAGTTCTCTGAGTTTATTTTCCTCATCCAGTGACCATGGAGTAAATTGTGGAAGACTAACGACCGGTTTGTGGCACTTCTGGCGGTGATATCTTAGCTCGAAATCTGTGTATTTGTCGGACTTCCCGTGCGTCTCCTGACACTCACTACACGGTCGCAAGTTGTCCGGGCAGTTATCAGGTACGTGGGATCCTATTCGTTTCCGTTGGTAACATTGAGGACATGCGTCGTATCGCATAGTCACCGCACTCTTACCCTTGACAAATACGGTCTGAAATTGACTTCCTGTGGGTAGCTTTGAGGATCCTGCAACGGACCGAAGAGGTATATTCTGGTCGGTGCCTTTGACATTGTTTTGATTCCCGCCTGAGTCTTCCGTATAGTTGCCAGAGGATACAGAATAGGAGTCTTCTTCAACCAGATCACATGTACCTTCACTGTCACCACTGGCAGCTGGGTCGGTACTGCCGGGAGATTGGTGAACTTCATCATCCGTCAAAGATTCCGGCATTGAGCTAATTGTCCCAAGATCACTCAATGGACTATCACTGGACGCGCTCTGCGATAGATGGCCCCGGTTGATCTCGCTGATAGGATATGCGGGTGATGTCTGGCGAGAAGAAGCACCTAAGTTGCTGGACGAGGCTCTGGATGCCTTTGCCTCAAAATCTTCGACTTCACTTCCAGACTCAGATGGTTCAACTTTGCGATCGGCCTCTTCGCTCTCATCGGTAGTTCCATCTCTTTCTTCGTACTTCCAGTCGTTTTCACCTTCCGCATCTCTCAGGTAGTAGTTGCCTTGTGGAAATACCGGGTACGAGTTTGAACAGTTTTCGTCTGGAGATTCTTCCTTTTTTACTCTGTTCGGAGGCTGAGGGCTAGAATTTGTCATTTTGATTTGTTAAAGCGGCGAGTATGAATCTTTTCCTTGACTGTTCAGTGTCTCAATTGAATAGCTGGAACTGTGGCATGTTGAAGAAAGAAAGGGGCCGGGTCTGTAATTAAACGTTCTAAAGTCGCGGGGATTTTGAAGGGGAAGCTAGACAGAATGGGGGCGCCAATCTTACGGCGTCCAACCAGTGACGAATATAGGCAAGTACGTACTGGATATTATGCCTAGTATCCACGGTACATATCTGGCCCAACAGGGAAGATTTTGGTGATTATTCGTCTATGAAATCCGGCTTAGGGCAAACTCCAAGGGCAGAGCGAGACGCCAATGCTCAGGGTTATTGATGCCGGGGGTTGCTATGTAAAGTACTTCCACGCTACACGGTTACCCATTCGACCAGGAATGGTATCAAGAATTGTCTCCAAGGCAAGAGTAAAACTGAGAAAGGAAGCAAAAATAACACATGAATTATATAGTCCCGGCTATTGGCCTGTCGTTATGTGATCCGACGGAGAGTGTATCATTGCGACCATCAATGAGAGATGTGACTTGGAAATATGGCCGATGGATGGTAAAGTTGTTCATACATGTTCCTTACCATGTTCTGCTCGTCACTCTAAAGCCTAAAAAGTGACCGTGGACCAAGGGCGCCAGGTTCCTGCCCGCGGTTGTAAAATACAGAACCCCGTAGCGAAACCTATAGAAAAGCAATTCGTTGATCACATGCGGCTGCGCTAAGAGCCTCGCTATGACATGCTCATGACAGGGATGTTCGAGGAACCTGGGCGGTTGCGGCCTGGTTTTAAGAGGCGGATTGCAACTAGATAGCATAAGCCAATACCCGTATGTATTGGTTCTCTAGCAGCTGGCTAACATTTGTTAAGGTCCCCTTGATATGACTATGGAAGCTATGTTCATCCACAAGGCATATCTACATCTGGCAAGAGCGACAGGAAAATTGGACGCTCGGAGAACACCAACGAAAGTCGAGGTGGGGTGGCTCTGCCTGCAAATAAGGAAGTTCGTGTAAGGACCTGCGTTCATTTCAACAAGGCGATGTGATTGCGCTATGCTCCTACATACGTCAGCGTCATTAGTATTCCTGGTCCATGGCAGGGGCGTTCACAAGCATCTTAAAAAAAAACCTTTATCACACAACGCGAACTCGGCCCATCTGAGAATGATCTACGCTTTACCACCCTGCCAGAGTCATCATTTCCCGGCCAGTCTCGTCTCAACAGCCATGCTAGTGGCAGGGGTTTTGAAAACTGACAAGGCCACGCCGGCCCTGAGTTAGGGTGCACAGACGCTCGCTAGTGGTTTGTCTCCTGCCAACAAGCAGGAGGTATACAGTTAAATTTAACTCATTTCCATGTCACATATGTAGGAGGCCAGGGAGGCTAGTGAGACATGACCTTGCACCCCGGAAGCCTTGTTCGGGCTCCCGTGGCGCTCGCTGTCAGATCGTTCGCTGGTCCATTTGAAACTAGATTAAGTGACACCGGTAGGGGGCCCGACAGATCAGTCATTTGGTAGCATTAGGGACAGGGCAGGGACTAACGAGTCCAATGGCCCTTGCTATTCATGAGAAAGATTGAGAGGAAGTACCGTCTATATTAGCGTACGCCAGAAATAAGCTCCCGGCCGTATTGAACAGCTGCAAAAAAAACAGATCCGAGATCTTACAGTATACCGTAAGGTCTACAGAGATACCTATGGTAATCTTCGGGCCTTCATTACAAGAAACCTATATCGTGAAAAAGAAGACCGTGTTATTTATTACCTGTGTTAGCTGCCCAAAGTTTATTCTTACGGCTTGCAATTCCTAGGTAAGCAACCTAACATGATGACTCTTTCCTTGCCTCGATGTATACGAAACCTCTGTTCATCTGCCAAGACGATCCATCCAACTCATCACAAAACTACATACAAAATGGCAACCTCTCCGGCTGTTAAAATGTGCCACGTGGACCAGGATTCATGAGTCATGTTGCCACCTCTCTGTACGGATATTCGTAACCCGCATGGCCAAAATTTGTTGTGGCTGTCTGAACCCCCCTGATGTGGAGCATATAAGCGCTGGCGGCTTGTTCGTATCATGGCAATATCCCCGGATGGAGTCTCCTGGAAGGAAGATCCTGGTGGAAGTCTTTGACGAGTTGGCACCTTTCCCCAGCTGCTTCCCCATGAATAGCCTGTATGTGTCACAACTGCAAAATCGAACGCTAACCTGGTAGCCTAGCGAGCCATAATCTGCGGCGAGGTCAGGGCAACCAACAAAAGCTCAAGTTGAGTCGGATATTCACCACCTTCATTTGGAGCCCCACATGTCTCACAATAAGGCATGCCCTACCAACTGGACGACGCCCCTGCCCAGCTTATTCATACGTATATCAGAGGCCCTGGCGAACTCGCTAGTGTAAAGGATAATATCCAGATCCCCAGGCCGCGTTATCCTCTACATACTGTAAGTACACTTTCCGCTGACCCCTGGTGCAAGACGCGCTACGTCTGGCCGCTCTTCCAATAAAGGATAACCAGAAGGTTGATTAGTATCACAGGTCTCTGCCCACTAGAGATCACATCCGGCATTGTCAATCCTCGACCCCCTTGGCATCAGTTATTCTCAGACTTCTACTGGAAGTGCTTCCTACTTACGATTGCTCCGCACTCACTGCGTCTCTCAATTTTCATCCGGCATGGCGCCTACCACAAGAATGAGAAAACTTCCTGGCGACGCACCTAGAGCGAAGGCCATGGAAGGAAACCTGATAGCTGGACGAACAGTACAATCCAAGTCAAGACGGAAAAGACGTACGGACGGCGCTACAGCTAAAAAGGTTCAGGCACGGTAAATTCGTCAACTGTCCATCTCATTCAATCAGGCAACTAGCTGATAATATTCAATACAGCCTTCAAAACCATGAAAACAAGGTTACTATAGATCTCACTGTTGGAAGTGCCTGCGACAACCAGTCGACAGAAAACAGTCCCCGCGGCGACCGGAGAGCGTCTACCATCAAGTCAGAAAATACCGGCTGGCATAATACACAATCCAACGGAAATCGAACAGTAGCATCTGACCTTGTACAAGATGGGGCTGAGCTACTTGGCGTTTCGCAGCCGCAGCCATTGGGACCAACCTGCATTGATCTTACAGACGATTTGAATGACGACGAAAGCCATGAAAACAGCAGACTCACTGCTGGTATCAAGTCAGAACCGCTGAACACAGAGGCCACCGATAATATTGCCACTACTAACGATAGAGGCACACGACCCTTCGCTACTGAAGAGCTGATGGTAGAAAATGAAAGCGAAGAGGAACCGTCTGCAATCGAGTTAGGGCCTCAATCGACCTCCTGGGAGGCAGTAATAGCTGCCGCTGGTGATCATGCAGAGGCGAGCACTATGAATCTCACACCAGCACCAAATCCAACAAGCGATATTGGGCTCCAGGAAGGCCCAATTGGAAAGGCTCATCTTGGTGAAGGCTTGGCAGATATTGGGCAGGGAACGCCGCAAGAAGTACAACGGGTTCTCAAGAACAGCTTGGAGCGGGTTCAGCAAAATATCAACAATCTTGAGACGAAATTGAAGGCGATGGATGAGAAACGCAAAAGTTTACGACAGCGTCTCGATGAGCGAAAACAGGACGCCCAACATCTCACCGCCTGCATAAACAAATCTGAGACTGAAGCGAAAAAGCTCGAGAAGCGCCGCAACAAGAGGAAGGGCGCAGTGGATCGTCACATGCTGAAGACCAAACGACAACGTCCATCAGTTCCGGTCGACAAGACTGACCCGCCGGCATGTGTGCAAGAGCCAACTGCAGCTGCTTCTACAACAGTCACATCACCAACTACACATATCGTACTTCAACCGCCTGGCGTCGGATATCACGGCGCTTCCGCTCACGAAAGCAGGCCCTTAAACACGGGACCCGACACTTTGCGCGGCGTCATACATGATACAGTTAATCCAGCTATCCAAAGCCAGAGCGCCGATGTCGAAGAGGTAGAAAACCAGATATTGATAAATTCTAACGATAGCCAGCTTCCTCACGGCACACCCGGGCTCATTGAGTCTAGAACAACATGGGAAGAAGTGAAACAAAGTAATTTATGACCTACCCTGAGAGGACGCTCGCTGACTAGATCGGATGAGGTACATGAATCCGCCGAAGGACAAACACGCAAAGTAATAGAAAGCTACGGAAAGTGCCAGTGCTATGAGAAGACAGACAGGCGATGTGATGGCGACTGTACCAACGAAGGAGCTTCTTTCTTGTGCGACGACAAAACATGCAGTATTGACAGGAAAGAATGCCGAAATCGCTGGCTCGAAAGCTGGCCGGGTGAGGAAGACGAACTCAGTAACTATCTTAAAATCCGGGAAAATTCAAGGTTTGGGAAAGAATTAATCTGGACTGGTCCTGAGATCAAAAAAGATCAAAAAAAGCGTATTGCCGAATACAGAGGACAATTAGTCTCCACTGGCGAGCTTATGCATCGAAGAGAGGAACAAGATGGCGATAGTATCACTAAGGTGAGGGCATTCCCACTTCTACGACGAGACCTTCTGACATTCGAAAGGGACACTTCAACTTTGAGGTCAAATCTCTATCAGGGCCTGAGAAACTGTGGCTTGATTCAACATACAAAGGCAGTGCTGCGAGGTTTGCAAACCATAGTTGCAAGCCAAACTGCAACGTAATCGAGTTTCTGGATGGCCATGGCCCCAGGCTGTTCCTCGAAACGGTCGAGCGTATCAAAGTTGGAGACGCCATTACCATCAAGTACGGCAGACGGGTTCCTCCAACATATTTCAGGGTCACGATTGGTCCAATGAGGCATGATGAACCAGTCTGCTATTGCGATCATGACACATGCCAGTGGCGGCTGTCTGACGCGATACGCAATTTGGAAACTTGGGTTCAAAAAGCGCCAGAGAATTGGTCTAGAGAAAGAATGGCAGAGGAACCCTTCCCTCAAGCCATTGCATTAAGCCTTCGGGGTGCCAGCCACACAATTAAGGTTCATGATGGAAATTGCGAACTTGGGAATGAGAAGTTAACACTGTCGGATGCTTGCGGTAAGGTCCTGCCTTCTCTTCTGCAAATGCTAGACCCGACCTTAGATAAGAATGGTAATTAAACTCACGTGCTGGAAAATAATTATTTTTTCTAAGAGCTAATAACTCTTTACCTGGTAGCTGGTTTAAAACCTCTAATAGTTTAATAAATAAGATTAATAGCATATTACTTCTGGCACGAAGTTTCTCGGAGCTGGGAAACTCCCAGGGTCACGGTTTGAGCAAAAACATGATATGACTATTTGATGAGATTATTTGGACTCCGCTGTCCTTTTGAGCAACGCGTTGACAGACCGCGACCATCGCGAATGACGCAAGATTGAATGACTTAGTCTTGCCGAGGAGTCATGTTGGAAACTTTGTCATGCTTGATCAAGTCAAGAAGACCCCTGCTGGGGCACAGGGCGTGCTGAGCTAACCTATCTATCATTGCTATCGCATCCGAACTCACCAAGAACACCCGCAATGTCCACTTGCATCAACGGAGAGCACCGGACGCCCTTTCCCCCAAGTGGCACCTGCCCTACTCGCAGCCAGCCCTACGGTAGTTTCAAGCACATCGTCTTGGACGTCAAAGCAGGTAATCCAAGGAAAGTCCTTATGCAACGGCTATTCCATCTAGTTCATCCAGCATGTCATCGGCACAACGGCGCATTACTTTCAAGAGGGCATCCCGTCAGCGGGAACAGATCCCTCTCCAGCCTAGAATTCTCTTGCGCAGATAGATCAATTAGCTTTCCATACCCTAAAGCAGGAAATCCATAACCCCTAAGATCGCCAGGAGCTTCAACCTAGAACCGTGCATCCTTGGGAAAAACCCTCGCAGGAGAAAAGCCCCACAGTTGCTTTTGCTGCCCTTTTGGACTACAAATATTCTTTACCCTAGCAAAACGCTAACAGCGGGTGCCCAAGGAAAAAGTTTTACAGGAGAGAGTTGGAAGTGAAAGGAGAGGAAGTGGACGATCTCGCTGTAAGGTAGGGGGCGGTAAATACATGGAGCAGGCTTCATGGTAGTGGAGGCTGATAGTCTCGGTATGCTTGGGCAATATATTTAGCAAAGTCTGAGGATGGAAGACGCTGAAGAGAGTCCAGATTTGTGTACGAAGCTTTTACGTGAACTTGTGCATGTGAAACCTTTGTTCTCTGCACTCGCAAGAATCATTGTCGCGTCGCAGGGATGATGCGGGGTAATATGGTTGACCTTAGATCTTGAATAACGGGATCAGTGATCCACCGCCGTCCCGGCCCTCCATATTTCAACCCCACTTAGCGTGTTCTGAAGGCGCTTTACCTCGGGTGCATTCCACATCAGACGCGTGGCGCGTAACGGGTCAAATGACTGCAGACGTTTCGCGTCGGCACCGGCATCTCCGTCAAAAACGGTGCGGCTGGTACACTTTGCTACACAGTATGACTCATGATGTAGTCCAAATCGCCAGGAAAAAGACAATACGGCCGAAATAGTTGACGAGCAAATCATTCTCCACCACGAATTGAGTTTATTACTCTAAACCAAACGCGACCTCATCCAGTACACATCAAATCTCCCTAGTTTCGACTTTATGATGCATATGCTCGGGCCTTCATCAAGATATCCTTCTATGTTAGTAGCAATTAGTATGTTTTTACCGTCTCTTGGGGCATAATGTGCGATAACTTACCAGGTCGATCTCTGTCTCGGTCTTAATGGTGTAAACGCTGTGTCGCATCTATCGCTGGTTGGTTTCCTTGTTGTTTGGGGGAGCTGGATCAATTTTATGAAGGCTTCCTTCTACGATTAAACTTGCATTTGGTCCAATGATGTTACCAATGGCGTTCTCAAGGGTTTTTCGGTATGGCATGAAGTCGACGCATCATTGCCATATCGTAGCAGCATTACTGTACTAAAACTATGTTAGCATGCTGATGTTAGCTACTGGGGCTATGTTAACATGGATGATGTTAGCTCTTGAGGAATTACACCATCTCAACGCTAGCATAGATCTGCGTTATTGTCTAACCGATTGAAGCACCGCATTCTATGTAAACATATGCCCTAATTTAATCTAACATTTCGTATCAAGCGTCTGAGCATATCATGCTACCATGGTATCCAGTGTTATCATACGCCTCATGTTAGCACAGTCACCCATGTTAACGTAACCAATAATGCTAGTGCAGCCACAAATGCTAACATGGTCTCTAACATTCAATTACCCACTATGTTAGCACGACTTTGTATGGTACGTTAACATGGCTGACCATATTAGCATACAATACTTCATCTTCTTGCCAGCCATAATATCATTCACCCAGCCAACAACGTACATGCCAGCGTGATCTATCATAGCAGAATTCCAGTTTTATATAACACAGAACTGCTATGGTCGGCTCTTTGTCCTATTTTCTTACCTATACTGCTACCATACACCACTATTTGCTAGCATCAATTTTATTAACACAATTCAACAGTCTTCTAATGGCTTGGATAACCGGCTTTCGCAGAGTAGCATCACTCATTGGTATGGATATCAATAACAAGGGTAGGCAGCGACCAGAGTAAAAAAAACATCTATAGATATTGCAGAAGAAATAAATAAAAATATACACTAAAACTCACTCCAAGGTGTCTAGTAGCTACCATACCCATTCAGACTCTAAGGCACTCTAGTATCACATGCTAATGTCCTGTTACCTTCCGATATCCATCCCATATTAATGTTACAATGCCATGCTCTCTTAAAGACCTTTGTTGATGCTTTAGTCCAACTTTAAACCATTTTTCTTCAATGTCGTGATTTCCGTTTAGTGGAATGAAGTCGTAGTGCTCCTCTTCCATGTTTTGGTTGTTCCTCCCGGTTCTTTGTCCATACCCCGGACCTTGCTCAGGACCTCGAATTCACCCAGCGTTGCTCGAATGATCACTACCGGTTTTCTCAAGTTGCGCAGCCGTGTGGTCGGCATCGTGTTGCGCCTCNCTCTTCCATGTTTTGGTTGTTCCTCCCGGTTCTTTGTCCATACCCCGGACCTTGCTCAGGACCTCGAATTCACCCAGCGTTGCTCGAATGATCACTACCGGTTTTCTCAAGTTGCGCAGCCGTGTGGTCGGCATCGTGTTGCGCCTCTTCCCTTTCAGTGGTGTCTTCCTCCTGTGCTTTTTTGGCCTCCAGTAGAGCGAGATTCAAATCTCGGGCCTTGGTCTCGGCCTCTTGAGCCTCCTTCTGGATGATTGCGACACGTTCCCGATGCAGATCATTCATCTGAACTTTAAGATCCCTGATATCTTGATCAACCTGGGTCTTCGACTCGCCACGGAAGACTTGCGACTCGAACCTCTCCTGAAGCTTATGAACTACTTCGATGGCGTCCAGAAGCTGCTTCTGTTCTTCTTTGTCGTTCCAAAAGTCGCCACCTTCGACTAATCCACGAACGTCGGCCATTTTCGAGCCAAATCCTGTTCTGAAAGTCTCGCGATTTTGCATCTTACTGAGGGCGTTTTGCTTGCCCTGAATGCTGTCTTTGACCTGTTGAATCCGCTCTAGAATCTCATCCTTGACGAGGGGAGGATTGTCAGAGCTTGACGCGGGCGCTNCGAGCCAAATCCTGTTCTGAAAGTCTCGCGATTTTGCATCTTACTGAGGGCGTTTTGCTTGCCCTGAATGCTGTCTTTGACCTGTTGAATCCGCTCTAGAATCTCATCCTTGACGAGGGGAGGATTGTCAGAGCTTGACGCGGGCGCTAGAGAATGGGTTCCAGACACTAGGGATTGGTGGTTCGGGGGCTCCAGGGTCGACAGCTTGTGCGATGATGAGGTCTCGCGGTTGAGAAAGGGAGAAGGAGGTAGTCTGTCCCGCCATTTCTGCCTTTCTTTGGCAAGGTCCAAATCTCGTGGAATCGGTATTCCCAGGACTAAGTGTTCGACGGCGGAGATGACAAAGACACCGCAGTTATACCCATCCCTTTGTTTAAAATCATCCTTCAAAGATCAGCCAGCATTCGATTTCGGGCACGATTCATCCAATACCAACAATCAAGAGAAGCTTGGTATCTCCCAGCACTTCCTTAAGCGCCTTTTCGATGTTCTGGGTGCGATAGGGGCTGGCCATACTGTCGTGATGCTCCGCTTTGACACATATGCCGCTTTCTTGATAGATGACAACCAACGACCAGTGCGAGGCCGTCTTCACCGGACAAAAGACTATTCTAGAGTCTTTCGGAAATTTGCCGCGAAGCCTTTTGCTCTCGTGATTGACTCCCTGCACATCGAGCCAAAGCGGATCCTGGCAGGCAAAGTTAGAGCGGTTATGGTAAAGCAAAATTTGCCTGACACTCCGGTCGATACTCTCATCGCAAAGCCACGCAGTGGGGTCCGAGATTTTCTGTTTGGCCCTGTCCTCAATCGGGTGGAGATGTGAGGCGGTGGACTGCGAATCGTGGTCACTGTCCTCTTGTATAAGATCAATCAACTCCGCTGCACTCGAGCCTCGGGCGGGTGTAGTACTCCCGGATCGTTGTCGCTTGACTGACCCGGGGATAGAGGGGCTTTTCAGGGGCCTCTTGATGTTGGCCTCTGCAGCCATGTCGTCAATGGTTGGTAAGTCATCGGAATGCTCGGCTTCGGCGGCTTCCTTAGGGTCAAAGCCACAGATGTCGTTATCAAATCTGCCATCCTGTTTTTCGTGTAAGATAGACCTGTGCACTGGTCTCTCAAAGCCTTTTGCCTTTTTGATGCATTCAAGAGCCTGTCCGCAGTTCGCTTGCGTGAGTGAGCTTCCGAGACTGACAGCTTTGTGAATGTAACCATCAGGCTCATATAGACTCTGCAGGTCTATTTTAAAATAGCGGCAAAGGACCGTGATGCTGTGAAGTTGACTAACAATGCGCTTGCTCGGTGGGAAAGTCTGGATGAAGGGTTGTTTGGCCCAACCAGCCTGGCCATTCGGCCAATACTCGTTCATGAACTCGACATGACCGACTGCCGCGCGATCATCCTTGGTTTTGGGGTCGGTGTACCAATTATGTACTGGTTGGACTGGGCCCTGCTTCTGGGTCGACATCGACGGCGAAGTTAGAGTGGGAGCTAGTGTTGGAGCCGGCGTTGGGGTCGATGTTGAAGTCGATGTTAAGGCCGATGTTGGTGCTGGTGTTTGGTCCGGTGGTGGAACCGAAGTGGGGGCTGTTGGAGGCGGAGTAACAGGCATTGGCGTGAGGAAGAGGACTGAGGTTGATCTAATCGATGCCGCTCAGAGCGACGCGGAGGACGACTATTAGGAGGCATGCGATTGAGCGTGCGTATGTTGAAGATGGAGGAAAAGGAAACGTGTTGCGGAAAATTGCTGAAGCAATTGCTTCTGTTGTTCAGGGGCAGCGCACGTGGGCTTGTGCAGCCTGGGTTCGCAGCCTCGTAGCCTTATGCGTAGGGTAGGCTATCGAAAAGACTTCCTAATACGGCAATCATCGGATAACATACCTCGATTTTTAGCATCAGGGGGCTTCAACAACACCACGAATATTAATACAGCAGAACAACAAATTGACATGCTTCAAGATTTGAGATTTGATTGCATTCAGTGAGTGAGGCACTTGGCAAGACTGTGGGCGGTATCCAGGGTGTTCAAGTCAGCTTTGTCATGTTAACCCCATGTACATACATCCAGCTACATGTTAGACCCGTTGACGGGATAAAATACTCTGGGCTATCGACTTGACTTAGATAGAAACTTTTCTCCCGATAAGTGAGCAAGCCAATCGCCATTGGGCATTTGATAGAAAGTGACTTGCGGTGAATCTTTGCTTAGCATCCCATCATTATTGCAGGCTACTGTGAATTTGTTACCCCGTATTCCCTCCCAGGTAAAGGGTGATTGATTGATGCTAACGCGACNTGAGCAAGCCAATCGCCATTGGGCATTTGATAGAAAGTGACTTGCGGTGAATCTTTGCTTAGCATCCCATCATTATTGCAGGCTACTGTGAATTTGTTACCCCGTATTCCCTCCCAGGTAAAGGGTGATTGATTGATGCTAACGCGACCCATGTTAGCGGCTATGTAATTACGATTGGTTGATGTTAGCGGCTGAAGTTCGGCTGTTATGAGCCGTACCCAATGCGACCTGAGGGAGGTTAACATCAAGCTTATCATATATGTTAACCACCAGGTAAACAAACGCGTGCACGTCTGTATGTAGGTTGCAGAAGCAATGAGATTGAAGTGTGAGTACCACTTAATATATGCTGAATTTTGGGGTCCAACTTCATGCGTAAAGTGGGTTGATCAGGTACACGCGATTATCAGCATCCTTATGGATATGCTAGCTATACGAGGCTAGTAACGTACGTAGAGTACGATGAAAAAACGAAGAGGAACGGAAAAGTTGTTTTGTGAACATATTTGATGAGACAGCTTCAGCAAGAGGCGTATGAGACAATTGCCCTGTTCTATGCAACAAAGACTGCCTCAGAACGATTGTGTTATTTTGAGTTCTCAGAAGGGGGCTCCTTGATATTCATTTGGGTACACCAACGATGCATAAAACATAGCCTCAGAGCCTGAGCCTTGGTTCATCAAAGGCAGTGAGTTTCAGAACATACTGGGCGAGAAGTTTTCGATAAATTTCAAACTTTTGGTACTGAGCCGAAGATGGCGACGAAGCTGGTCTCGAACATAGCGAAGTGATGTTAATTCTGTGTAGCTTATACTATAGAAAAGAGCAAGAAAAAAGGTAATACAACGAGAAAAAAGAGAGTCAATCTTTCGCACCAAACTTCCAGCGTTCAAACGAACTTAACAGTTAGTCGATCAGTGTGTTGCTTTCATTGTCGCCTGTCGGCCTTGACGGTCCACCTCCTGTATGATTATGTTAAAGAGCTTAAGATGCTGATACAGCAAAGCTTCTTCGGGGCTGCATTGCTGATACGGCAAAGCTTCTTCGGGGCTGCATTGCAGTTCTAGCAAGCAAGCGGCAGCATAGATAACCTGCGCCTGTGGAGCCTTATGAACCTCATCAGAGTCCCTCTTCTCTAAGCTGTATTTAGGGATAAATTCCAATATTTTAATGATGGGCATGACAGTCTTGAACATAAACTTCGTACCATCATGAAGCTGATGCAGCTTTGAGAATCCCCGGATATTCAACTTTGCCTCACAGGCCCTAATCCGGTCATTCAGTGTATCAGGCAAAGGATCCAGCGGCAGTCCTGATTCAGTTTTTGAAACGAGCCATTCAACTCCGTACCGGTGGTAGTTCCTCATAGCCTTGTCCGAAATGCATTTGATACAAGCCCGCCCAGCGTCAGCTCCTTGAGCGCGGAATAAGAGGTAACAAGCTCGTAGTAGAGTAGTAGTGTGTTCAACAACATCATCACCGCAATGGCCGGCGTCTATCATTTCCCTCCTGAAGGCCAAGCCAACCGAGGTCAAGTTTGCACATATCGCGTCTCTGGTGTGCTCATATTTGCACTCGTTCGGAACTTTTGCTGTCTGGCGCCCGCGTTCTCCGGTAGGAGTTCCAGTATCGGATCCCTCTTCACGGGATGTCTCCGCGATTCTGCCCTCGCATTCTGAGAAGGGTGGAGTCTTAGGTAGCTCATACGGACCTCGTCCAACCGATTTCAAAGTAAATGCGTAGTTAATATTGGCCAGCATCCTGATAGGATCTTCCAATATAGCTTCCATCGAGGCCTGGTATCCTAGAAACGCGAGGCACTTGATGATATATATGACAGCTGCGTCACCATTCTTTTTCGTTTTCCAGTATTCAACGCTGGTTCTCGCTGCGGGGAATTGTTGAAGTGAACGATGAACATCGTAGAACGACAAATCATCAGGGACTCCTAGACGAGAAACCCATCTTTGAAGCTCTGTATACTCTCTCAGCTTGGTGCTGTACATCTCAGGCGTTCCTGGGCAAGGGTTTTCGACAAAGTGATGTCTATCCCTGACCTCAACCAACTGAGAGATACAAGAGCTTGAATCACCAATGAATTGTAAATCCAAGTCAGAAATTGGAGGGTCATCCCTTCGGTACTCTGATCCGCAATAGTTTGTCAGAGATTCGACGAGTTGTGGGTAGCATATATTGCGGCTGATGGTACGTCTTGGGCTGCTGGCACCATCCTCTCCCAGCTTGTCACTGTGAAGGGATATGAGAACGTTGAGGAAGCTTGCAACATCATCGAAAGCTATGTTGGATGGAAACGTATAGCCATGGTGTCCCAAGGCTTGTGAGGCAAATATCAGCGCGCAAGTGTTGAAGTATTTCCGGGGCCAGGTCAACCACTGGGGCATATGCTTTTCGTAGTGTTCCAGCAAGCATAAACAACCCCAGATGCTCAAGTTTGACTTGTTGAACCTCGACCGATCTTCTTGTGAGCATTGCCGAATATTGCAAGATTGCTTGACGGGTTGAATATGTTGTCCCGACGTCTGGCTATATTCTAGACACAGACTGAGTGACTGCCCCATGGACTGGAGAAGCAACATACTATATCCTTCACTTCCGGACACCCGAATTCCTTGAAGGTGAATCTCGGGATCGATGTAGGTTCGATGCAATGCTGAGTAGAGCCATATAGCCTCCAGTACCTCTCGATTGAGATACTTTTCGAGGGGTACTTGGGTTGCTTGTGCCAATGATTGCTCCCCGGCGTCGTTAAAATGCCGATCTTGACGGTTCATCTGTATGTCCAATGGGATTTTCATGGTGAGAAGAGATTGGATCGGGCATAAGTCCGAAGGTTGCTCTGAGCTGATGAAGGAGGAAAATGGCTTGTATTTGAAGAGCAAGGTTTCGGGTGACAGCGACTACTAATCCCAGTACAGACAGGGTTGGGCGATAACATTGCTCCCCGCAGAACTCCACGAAGCCTGCCCCCACCCCCCTCCTCACCCCCGATGGCAACTTCTCACCCCTGCGCCGGCATAATGGTTCAGCTCTCGGACGATTCCCGCGCCGTCTCCAATATGTTACGGTGCATCCGGCTCCGCGCAATACGGAGATCTGCAGTTTAGCAAAAGCAAGCATAATATTGAAGCAAAACCACACTCATATTGATTGCCAGACTAGGTGGATCTTTGGGGTCACCAAATAACAGGTGGAATTTCACTGGACTGGAAGATATGGGCGTGGAAGACAGCCAATCGCCAGAATAATGGTGGCTAGTCTCAATTCTAAGAATAGTCTCGCCAGACAAGCCTTGTTGTCACGTATCAAGGTCTCAAGAATATCTGGTAAAACCTGAGGTGACCATACTACATTCGATTATTATCTCAAGATCCAGCCTATATCTTCTTCATTTATCGTTACTCGTATGCCATAATGTTCGACAACTTGCCCTTGCGTTGATGATTTGGTGGTGCTGTTCCTGGAAGTCGGTCGTTGGGTCAATCGTAAACCTTTCCTGGATAAGTATTCGTGCCTCACACTAACGTGCTGCTTGGCAAAACATGGCATCTATTAAGACTTGCATCTGCGATGTGAAGTGCTCTCGGGCGTTGTCAATCGCTGCAGTGTATCTGATTTGCCTTGCCCTTCTCTCGCACCTGGCGTGTTAGGCTCTAGATCTTTATAATGGACTATCTACGTAACCATAGTATTGCCACCAGTTAGAGCACCTACACCCTGTGCACAACAAGGCTCAGAATCTACGTAATCGGGCTTCAGCATAACGTGGATGGACGCAGTTAGGCCAGAAACGGATTCATAGTCGGCAGCCATTGTCCGTATATGTCTCGAGCTCGAATCTCGACTCGATGGTAACCAGGACACAGTCAGATATTTTGGTGTCCCATGCCGTGTGGTGAGAACGAACGCCATTCACCATCCTTCGGCGTGGTAGAGGTCGGCGGCCTGGTGACCAAAGGGTGGGTTCCAGCTGCTCGCGTTTACGTCCTCGCTCTTCTTCATGCAAGGCTTCTCTGGGAACTGCTTTAGGTTGGCCATGTCGTGCGATGTATGTCGTCGCTTGAGGACAGCATTGGCTGTCAACGATTTCTGCTTTCGCTCCCAGAGGAGGTGGCGTCGAAGAGACTCGGACAATTCAGTCGCCACCATGTTGCGACGAGTGGTACGAGGTGACAGCGCAGCTTGAGGCTGAATGCGATTGGGGCCAGTCATGATGGGTTGAGCGCTAGAACGAGGCACCTCATGAATAGGCTTGAGACCTGGGCCACGCATGCCCTTCATCATCAGGGGAGCCTCGTCAGAATCATTAGGCGAGGCACCCAATGATGGGCCGCGGGCCATACAAGATCGTGGAATGGCTGAAGTCGATTGAGAAGCGTGGTTACCAAGAGTGCGTGCGCGATCGTTCTGGGCAAGCATGAGGGTAATGAGCGATCGTCGTGAGGTCAAGTTGGGCTTGGAATCCACTCGCTGAAAGAACTTGTCGTCCATGCTGGATTTGTCGCTCTCCTCCATTGAATCCTCCCAGTCCGAAGAGTCGTCATCGTCATCGATGGCGCTCTCGTCGATATAGTCGTCGGTGTCTGAGTCGACTGCTGCCT